>JAXQGN010000341.1:0-30783 GCA_037039805.1 Irpex sp. M6601 | reverse complement strand
CACCTCGGGCAAAAGCTGATCAGCGCGCGTCCGAAATCCTCACAAAAGGGATTAATTCACACACCTAACGTGTTGCGGATAAAGGACCTTATAAGTAGATATTGGTAAAGATCACAGAACATTGATGTGCATGCGAACATGTAGCCTTTGTTTCGCACGAAAAACGAACGGAAAACCATCGAAAAGTGATCCCTTTCATTGAGCATAAAGGAAACCTCGTTGCTACTTGCCAAAATCAGTCACGCCAGATCGCTCCCGATGGCTACTCAGCCGATTGTATACCTTTGTTCACAGCGAACTTTATCACTTTTCGATGGTTTTTCGACGGTCTCATAGCCTTACCTTCGGCCCGGGGGATAATTGCGTGAAAGGATAATGAAATTGATCTTTTACTCCAGAGATAAAACCACGTCAAATGGCTTGATTATATGTGTAAATCGATTGGTGTTATGCGCCTTTCTGAAAGTCGTTGATCGGCGTTTGCCTGAGGTGATCAGAACTCGCTGCCACCCATGTCTGTGACATAGTCGTCACGCGTCGCAAGTGTGACACCTACTTACTTTGCGCCAGCGTTCTCGCTGAGTAAAATCGCTCTCGTGCTTTCACTTTCACTCGGCTGACCACTCAGCCCCAAGAGCCTCAGTCAAGAAGTCGAAAGGAAAGGCGAAGGCGATGACGATAACGATAACGACGATGGCAGAGGATTGTGAGTACTTACATTATGGCGCCCGCAAACATGAACATTAACGAGGAATATTGCCCGTACCAGTAACGCACAACGGAGAGCATTGGTGACCTTTTCCGTCGTTGCATCCAAGGGACCGCGGGGGTAGACATAGGTTCGACCCACGCGGTCACGATCGCCGTAACAGAAGACATCTGGAGCGAGGAAATTTACTATTTCTGTAAGTGAATATATTCTACAATTGAACCAACTCAGGCGAATTTTGCGAGCGCAGATTCCGCTGTACTTATTCCGAACGTAAACGATGTCAAATATCTCTTTGGTTCGGTTGCCCTTTCTCTCCCCGTTCAAGTGGAGAAACAACGCAGTCCGGAGGTCATACTTCTTACCAGAAGTTACTGACTATTACGGATAGTCGCGGTTCAAAAGGTGAGCACTCTCGTTAATGTAACGAACAGATGTATGCTCTCACGAATAAACAGATGGTTCCCGTTCGCGTTCCGGATGAAGTCGATAGGATCCTTCTAGTCAAACTCTAGGATCCCTGACGTGAGTTATAGGGTTTGGTGAGAACGAACCAGGCTACTTACATTCTATCGTCTGATAAATGAAAGGCCAGTGAACGTTTGCAATACCGCGTCGTCCACGCCACCAGCAGCAAGACGAGGATGGTATTAAGATCAAAATGCAGCGGGAATGTCGAACATACGTCGACAGTAGGCACTATTATTCGATGCTCCGGCTCACATATCGTTCGTATTTCTACGTATGCATGTTTTAGGGTGCGTACTTAGATGATCCTCATTGCGCGGCTTAGCGGCGACTACAATCGCTCAACACTTCCATTTCCTTACACAGTGTCTCCGTCTGGCATGCGTGGTACTTTCTAGAATACATGAACTTCGCAACCATATGTCTCACACACTCTATGGATATACATGCTGTGACGTGGCAAGTCTAGTCCTTCATCTCCGTGGTTGTCGCGTACTGGGTCTGGACTTCGCCAAGTCACAACGGCTGGGTGAAGCATCCGAAATGAAAGCCCTCTTACGACAAGCATTGGCCATGGGTTGTTCAGCACAGCCACTATCTTCTGTACAAGGCACTAAGGTCATTTCTGCTGCGCCTCATAACTCCTAATTAAAGTCCACTGTCACAGCCTTAAGATGACCTTTCGTCCTGGTGCGTTCATCACTATCTGATGTTTTGTCGCGCTAAACTCGTAGTAAGGTGAACAATTCAAACTATTGAAGTAAATGCTAACTACGGTAGCTCGGGAAGCGTATGACGACCTGTGGTATACAACATTTAGATGCACGGTATCAACCTGGTTCTTCGTTCGGAATAGATACTAGAACATAAAAACGCCCTCCCTCTTCTATGTATTACTATCGATCGATATATCTTGCGGTATGTGTGCATTCTCCTGCCCCTCGACACGTGTTGATACCCTACAGCCTCTTTGCATTACCTACGTCTGGTGAACCTTGGTATGCTTGACAAGCTAGACCGGGGTATTACAACCACAGTCACGCATCATTTCCATATGAATGATGGATCCTAATAAAGGTGTTCGTACACGCGGACTACCATACCCCTCTCTCTCGTCCACATACTCAAGCACCTGTTCACTCTCATAGCTGACTGCCTTGTCATGGGCGGAGCTGCCAAGGTCTACGCTGAAAAGCTCCACAGACTTCAATACGGACACCCCCTCTGGTGGCCAGAACATACGAAAGGACCGGGCGGGCATGAGCGAGGAATCGAAATTGGGGACGTGGGGTATATCGATACGGACGGCGCTTTCCACCCTCTGTTCAATATCACACACGAAACAGAGCACGAACTCAACGCAGGGAAAACTCCCCCAGGATTCACCCCTTTTGTATGCGAAGACGGATCAATCGAGACGAAAACGCCATACTTCCAAGTCGGCCCCCTGTCTAGCTCCAGCGTTAAGGGTCACCAAAGTTGGGCAGCAATCGAAGGGTATGAAGCTGTAGTATTAATACTCTTATCGTCTCAGTTGATTAACATGACATTGGTACAGGAAGGATCCCATCTCCGGTGGGGGAATGGCGCTGTCTTATCGATTTGAATGCAGTAAGAAGCAAGGGGCAATCCTGATGCTCTGGGACGATGCAACAAAGACCGAGCTTCAGCGGCAAGAGCAGCAGTTTCAGAAGTACATGAAGACCTATCACGATAGTTGGTATCTGTTCGCGAGCGAGAAGCTAGGCATCACTTGCACGCGCGAGGACATTATTCTTGTTCGCGGTTTCGTCAAAACCTCGCGCTGGACAGTGGCTGCGCTTCTGGGTGAGAGTGAAACTAATCGCGAAGTGACGCTGGATGGACAGTTCAGTTCTCTTTTTGGTGTTGCTGCCGGCTGTTCCTCACAGACAGGGTGGCTCTCTTCAGTTGAGCAGCGAAGCGGGCCGACCACTCGTCTAAGCAGTCGTCCGGCACTAGCAGCGCCCGCCGATACGTACACCACGATTCCGGCGCTCAAGCCATCGCCTCGCGATCAATGCGTTTTCCTGAATTATTACAAGATCAAGCAAAGGTTGTTGCTTCCTAACGGGATGGTTGCCGCCGCGGGTCCTTTCAACTTACCTGGCCCTAATGGAAATGACGAAGAGCCTGCGAATTTACTCGCTCAGTTATCACTATCTGACGATGATACAGGCGTACAAACAGAACATGTTCTACCCAAGGTACGCATAGTGACGTTGATATCTGTGTTTCATTAACACTTGTCTTTAGCCACTCAACCCGCTGGACATTGTTCTGGACTACATTCTAGAGGTGTGTATTTGACAGATAAATATCGAGGAAGGGATCTTAGAAGTTGTTTAGTGCTCAGACGCTCGCGTAGCCATAGCAAGCTATAACGACCTGGAGGCCTTCGAACTGGTGCGTATGCAGATTCCATTGGACTTCAAGGTATCGTAATGACTTTCTAACCCTTCACAGGCGGACCACTGGCCGTCAAGCCTTGCTGGCATACTCCGCTCTTTATCGCCCAAAATTGACGTCCAAAACTCTAGTGGGTTAAAATTATCCTCTGACAAAGTAACAAATCGCTGAGCTAGCTTATTCTGATGGCCTCTAGTCGGGACGCTATCGATCTCGCGTACCTGTTCATCACCTGTTCTTCCATTGGAGATCGTCCTCCTCATTGTCATGAATATTTCTAGCGACATTCCAGCCCTAAAGAGCTGCTCTCTTGTTTGTCATTCATGGTCATTGCTTTGCCAGCCTTACCTTTTCGATACCATCAAACCTCTGCATGGTAGTCTGAACTCTGAACAACGCCTGCAGGCTTTCCATGTGTCGATAAACACCTCCGCCAATCCTCCTCACTTCTGCAATTCGGTGCGTACACTGTGCCTGGTAGGAACAAGCGACTCGCCTATAACGATCTCAACTGGTATTCTCTCGTCTATTCTGGCCAAACTGCCTATAATACGTGTCCTGGAACTAGAACAAGTGATCATCACAAATCGTGCACCTGGCGTTGTCGAAGTGGACCCACCACTGGGGCAAACGAATCTCGATGTGCTTTCCATGCATCTTGTTCGCCTCGAAGACCGCTCCCAGAACCCGCTGGCATCGATATCAAGGCTGTTTCTTTCCATTGAAATGCTTCGAATGCGCGACTTGGAGATTCTGGATGATATCTCCCGTCCTTGCGACTCTCCTCTCCCTCTTCCGGGTCTCTGCCAGATAAAGGGCTTGATTTTTGAAACAGGCCCCACAGCGACGAAGAACGATATGTTTCCTACCACCGTCCAGTTGCTGGGCGCAATGCTCGAGTCCCTATCCCTGTCTTCGCTACAATCCCTAGAGACTCGCTGCCATACCGTGGATGAAGTGCAAGCCTTAGGCCAATTGATCCGAAAGGCACACGGGACTCTGCAGGATATCGGGCTCGATCTCTCAAACATTGTAGGGGATTCATACGGTTGGTGCTATGCCTGCTATCATCCTGAGTTGTGTATGACTTGACGACTTCACAGACTGTCAAGATATTGCGGGCATGCTGAATCTCCATGCGTGCAGAAGTCTTCACAGAATTTGCGTAAAAGTCTTCCCGGAAATCAATCAAAGAAATCGCTCGTCGCATCAGTGGCAGCGGGCAAGTGAACTCCTCGTAGAGGTCTTGTCCGCAGCTTCTCCAACCATACAATCAATGACCATTCCGCTCCGGTCGCATAATGTTGATTTTGAGGACCGCGATATGATCAACTGGAAAGCTTTACGTCTTCTGAAAACGGATCATGGGTGGCAGAAATTTGAGAATCTCTCCGAGCTGATTTTTGCTCTCACACCAGAGTGCCGGTGCCCTCAACTTTGCGAGCGTTATATATCTTCGCAATTACCAGAATTACATAATAGGGGCCTTTTGAAATTTTCGGACATGGTGAGTCTGTGTACACTGCTCTACTCAACCTGGGGTAGCCTAAGGAAACTGACCTAGCGCTGTAATAGAAGTCCTTTATGTTACAGCCAGCCCAACATCTTCCCAGTCCGTGTCGCATTCCAACACAAGGCTCACTGGCATTTCCGAGTCAACACAATGGCGGCCATAATCTTGTCCACTATGCGGATGAGACTCTCATGAGCGGGCTGATTGTACCGCAGGCATGCTATGTTGCGCCAAAACCCTACATACAGCTGGACGACATACGGTTTAGGGTAGGAGCAACCCTCGGTATCAAACTTGTCGATGCTCTCAATCCTGATTTCACCGGACTCGATAACGCCGATTTCATACCGTCTATGTCAGAGTATGCGCGGAAGTTAACGCTACGTATCAAGGTAAGATGCACTTCATTACGTCGCTCACGTCTGACAGTGCATATTTCATGCAGTGGCCTGGGTACCCGCCTTGGAGCGATGTCCTTCACATCCTAGACTACGCCTACTCCGGCCACAGACCTCTCACCCTGAAAAAGGTGGCACAAGTGGTCGCGCGGAAGATACAGATATTCTGGAACGTAAGCCCGTGTCGTGACTTGTGCATGTTTGAAGCGCTCAAATAGTGTTTCGGTCAGGACCTACATATGCAGACAGATAATGGGTACGCGGGCATGGACGGCTGGCAGATTGAGCGGTACCCTTTAGAAACACTTGTGCTTCTGGAATTACGGCATGTTTCTCAGGGTAGCTGGCAGCCTGTTCTCGCTTGTTTATGAAGAGTGGCGTTACGGCAGTGCCTGAATGGACAGTTTTTTCCTCTTCGATTTTGATTGGTATAACATCACATACACCTCTTACATGCCAATGTACCGTGATTGTTTGAGTTGTGTCCCAGCCCCTTAATCGGGCCTGAACTTCACACGTACTATGCGACTCGTAACTCATTGTATTGTTGGGTATTACTTACAAACTAGCAGGAGCAGGATATTGCATGGATAAGGTAGCATTACATTCTGCTTCAGTGAGATTCGTTGGAAGTGCTAGGCATAGTAAAGTGTCATAAAACTATGCCTGGCTCGAGCCTGGAAAGGTGTGCTGACGTCATCGGTCGAAGGTGCCGCTCCTTCAATTGCCTCTTTGGGTAATTCCGCTACATATGACCGACGACGCTCGCTCTATCGATGTACGCATGTACGAAAGCAGTCGGCTTCTCAAAAGCACCTCACATTACTACATATATCCACCAAGACTCAGCACCCCGCGTTAGACACAGGGGAACCCAGGTATATCAAAGTTAACATTGAGAGACAAGTGGATTAAGATCGATTCCGATAGGTTTACAACGTACACAACAGCAGCAGTTCCAGGATTAACGAGCGTCGACTCAAACGATGGACGAGTAATAATACACGAGGAATGGCCTGTGACACTGGGGACTCAAGAGATAGCAATCTTCTTCGGCGCCTGCTCAGGTGTCGTCTTAGGGAACGACACCGTCAGCACACCATTCTCCAATCCAGCCTTGATGTCTTCGCTCTACATCACCACCGTCGCATCAGCACACTCGTTAAGTACAGGAACACGAGCTCAAAACTTACCTTGATACCCTGAGGCAACGGCAACGACCTCTCGAACCGTCCAAACCGGCGTTCGCGAATCGCGTATCCGTTCTCGTCGCGCTCGGACGAGATCTTGGACTCTCCGGAGATGGTGAGGACGTTGTTGTGCACGTCGATGTTGACGTCTTCTTTCTTTAGGCCGGGGAGCTCGAAGGTGGCTGTGACGGTGTTGGACGCTGAGTCTTCGTGCACGTCCATTCTATGTAACCTCAGAGTCAGCACGATGTTCGAAGGTTCAAATAAGTGTGAGTAGCTTACCTGGGTCTCAGTGCACGAACGCGGTTGGTAGGCTCGCCTCCCTCTGTCAGTGCTTGACTGCGGTTGCGTGAACCAGAGTTGCCGGCGCTGGTCCGCGCGTTGAACGCCTCGTCGAAGAGACGGTCAAAGTCTGAGAGGGAGTAGAAGGGCTCGTAGATGAAGCGGGAAAGAGACATTACTGGTGAAGGTGAAGTGGTCGTGAAAGGTCGTGAGAGTCGTATGAATGCGATGTGTTTTGGCTAGTTCTGTGAACTTACCGAGCTGTGAGAGGCATTCTTATATTCTCACAGCGCATTCACCGAAGAGAATATTCAGAAAATGCTGGAAATTTCGTGCGCGAGAGATGATATAGCATCGCTGTCATGACTGAAGAACACAGAAACGTCGCGAAGAATGGCGTCTATTGTCGTTTGCGTTCATCGCCGAATTAGGCAGTCTAGAACATACAACGACAAATAATCACCGCGACAGCTCTCGAAACTTCCTCCGCGTCCACACTCACGAGACAACGCAACACCTCTATCGTTTCAGAGTTTATCTTTGGTATGGCTAGGCATTCTCACAAGGCTACATATACCCTTGCTTTTCAACTGTAGTAGGTTCATACTGTAGTAATTGGCAAACGTACTGCTGATGATTCGAGGGCCTCGCATCAACCGTCATCCGGATGAGCAAATGGGCTGTGTACCACCATTTACGCTGAATTATTCTGCTTTGTAGAAGGTGTACTGGATTTCGTGATGACGCCGTGTCATTCATTCAAATATTCGAGCAATTGGCAGACTTTACAGTAAGTACCTCGCCCAAAGTCGGCGGTGTGTGCGAAATGAGACTGAAGGGAGGTCATCCAGTTTACCAATATTCCCACCGAAACCCGCCAACATGACCTGTCTTCGCAAGGTTCTGAACTTCTGCTGTGCTTTACAGCATCGAATTTCCCAAAGATTTAGCTTTAGACAGTCAGCAGGGAGGCGCGTGGTGTAATCCTGCTGACGTCTGCTTAAGTAATTCGAGCGCTGATGCAAGATGCTCTCAAACTTGAGTTTGATTATCTGCATTTGAGATGATCTACTCAGTATATATAGCGCACTCACGATGCTCAAGCAACAGCATCCCATAGCCTCCCACCCACCTCTCTCCATAACCACAACTACCTAACTCATAACTCATAACCAACCATGGTCCTGAAACTCGTCGGCAACCCCCTCTCAACCTGCACGCGCCGCGTCGCGACGATCCTAAAGGAGAAGAACGTCCCCTACGAGTTCGTATCCATCGACTTCGCCAAAGGTGAACACAAATCCCCCGCCTTCCTCGCCAAGCAGCCCTTCGGCCAGGTCCCGTACATCGTCGAGGACGACGGCTTCACGCTGTACGAGTCGCGCGCCATTGGCAGGTATATTGCGGAGAAGTACCGCGGCCAGGGGAACGAGGTGTTGCCGGAGAAGGGGGACTTGAAGGGCTTTGCGCTTTTTGAGCAGGCGGCGAGTGTTGAGCAGAGTAATTTTGATGCGTTTGCGAGTCCTATTGCGTGGGAGAAGGTGTTTAAGCAGTGGGTTCCTCTCGTTGTCTCCTTTGACTATAATGGTTGGCTAAACTTTAATCAGGTACCGCGGCCTGACCACGGACGAGGAAGTCGTCAAGGAGAAGCTCGCAGGCCTCGAGGCCAAGCTCGACGCATACGAGACCATCTTGAGCAAGCAAAAGTACCTCGCCGGCGACGTAAGTCTACCTCTCCACCTCCCTCTTCCCGTAACTAAACTAACTCCGATCGTGATGTGATAGAACGTGACGATTGCGGATCTGTTCCACCTCCCGTACGGTGCCCTGCTCGTCCAGGTCGGGTACGACATCTTCAGCGAGACGAAGAGGCCTAACGTCGCCAGGTACGTCTTTGCCGGTATTACTACGTCCAATCTAAGGAGTGAAACTGATCAATCTGTTTGTGCTAGGTGGTGGAAGGACGTCAGCTCCCGCGAGTCCTGGCAGACTGTCAAGGACCGCGCTGACGCCTAAAGCACCACACTGTAAAACTACATAAACATAACAAGTCCGAGTCCTGGTGTAGTCCTACGACATATAAACGTGTACTTGCGATGAATACCTGAACGGAAATATAACTGTATACCCTCATACATGTGCGAGAGACTCCGATGCTAACGAAGAGAGAGATTCAGATGTCCGACGAAGAGATAGACATTCACGAAAGGATATATACACTAAACAATACGCAGCCGTCGACGACAACCTGGGTACGAGTCAAAAAATATAAAACAGAAGAGGTATGCTACGTATTTACAAAGCGTTACAATAGAGATTAACCCCACTCAACGAGGTCTACTTAAGAACGTAGAAGCTTTCATCTATCCACCCACGCCTCCCAGCCACTTCTTCCACGACCTCCCTTAAGCTGACCACCAATCACCAAAAACTCCTCTTCCGTCCACCCATCCCAAAGTCCCCATCCATATCCAACCAATCATACCCTCCCGAGCCACACCCCCCCTCCTGGACGACTTCGGCTTTGAAGACTAGCTTGTCTGTGTTCTTGCTCCATTGGATCTCGATTGAGGTTATTAGCTGCGAGGGGTGCATCAGTTTTTAACATCTCATGCACGCTTGTGGATTATTGTAGTGGAGAAAGAAGAGATGGTGTGATAGATGGAGGGGCAAAAGAGGGAGAGAAAAGAGGCGATGTAAGGAGAAGGTGATGAGGGAAGGAAGGTGAGAAGTAGGCAGGAGAGGGAGTGGGAAGTGGGGAAGAGAAGTGATGGTGAAGAGGAGGTGAAGAAAAAGGGGAAGTGAAGAGCGGAAATGAGAAGGAGAGAGACATACAAGCTGCACCTGCCCCATCTTCTGGCTCTTCCCCGCATGTATGCCCCTGTTTACACATTGTTGCGTTAGCGTTCATATTTCTTGAGCATCCAAACCTCAGACTGATGATAATGAGGGACGGCCTTTGACCGCCATGGAAAGGCTCTCAAACCGATGGAGAAAGCTCCTGTATCGTGAGGAAGCCCTCGACTACTGAATAAAAGCCGTCATACGGACGAGGAAAGGCCCTCATCTACGAGTAAAGCCCTCACTGGCGAGGGACAGCGCTCGACCGATGAGGAACAGCCATCATACAGACGAGTGAGAGCTCTCATCGACGAGTGAGCCCTCGTTGTGGTGGAACAGACGTCACGCCGACGGGAGAAAGCCCCCTTGACCGGGGAAGGCCCTGGTCGATGAGGAAAGGTCTCACACCAAGGGAAAGCCCTCGACCAGGGAGAGAGAGTCCTCGACCAGCAAGTAGACCGTTATCCCAGCGAATAAGTCGTCATCGACGAGTAAAGCCCTCGATGGCGAGGAACAGCCCTCGACCGAGGAGTAAGAGCCCTCGACCGCTGAGCAGACTCTCGCACGGACGAGTAAAAGCCCTCGACCGGGAGCGAACAGCCGTCATCGTGAAGACAAGAATCGCCTTCCACAAAAACACCAAACCCACCTCCACACTCCACACACTCCACACTCCAAACTCTCAAAAAGAAAAACAGTATGATATACGCACCCAACAGTCCACAGAAACCCCTTCAACTGATCCCTCTTATAGTTGACGTCCCCAAAGAGGGCTTCGTAATCGGACTCGGAGGTGTATTTGCGGATGTATACTTTCGAGGTTGGCTGTCAGGTCACGGTATCCAGTTAGCTATATGCGTGCAAAATGGATGAGGAAGCAAACCAGGGAGGAGAGTGGAAAAGAGGGAGAACTCGAGCTCGGGCAAAGGAAACTTGCAAAGGAAAAATAGCGAGAGGAGGGTGGGAGGGATAGAGAAAGGAAGCGCACCTTATTATCAGCAGTCGGCTGCACCAACACCCCACACCCACCAAACACGAGATCAAAGTCGGCCTGCGTGAAGTGGTCCTCGAACTTGACGAGCCGGGGGCCGCCTTGGTATTTTTCGGCGCGGGCTGCTTTCTTTAGTCTACCACCACACTCTCATCAGCGTCATACTCTTGCTGGCAGGAAGAGGGAGAGGAAGAGAGGTTGGGGAAGAAGGAATGAGTGAGGGAGAAAGAGAGAGTGGGAGGGAGAAGGGGAGGGAGACAAGAGGACGCACTGGTCGAACAAACTCTTCCCGCGCGACTTCTTCGTCTTCGCGCTCTCCTTCTCGGTCTTCGCAATCTCTGCCTTCTCTGCCTTCTCACTCTTCTCACTCTTCACTCCTGTTCCTGTTCCTGAGCCATAGCCTAAGCCGGAGCCTGAGCCGGAACCAGAGGCAACGGGGAGAGTGGTCTGCACGGTCGTAGGGGCAGTCTTGGCTTTCTTGGAGGTTGAGCGGCCGACTGCGGATGCGGCTAATTCGCTTTCGAGCTATCGAGTGATGAAGGATGAGTGGTAATTAGAAGGAGCAAAAGGAGGAAGAGAAGGAAGGAGTGGACGTACGTGTAAGATGCGCTGTCTCAACGCCTCTACGACCTCAGGCGTAGGCGGGTACGGTATCGGCCTCGACACGTCAATCTGCACTGTCACTACCTCACCCCATCCACATCAGTCACACTCCATTCTATCCACCCTACTCTACTGAATGAGGATACACGAGTACTGGTACGCACCATCGTCAGACCTGGCGGCGCGCTTGCCGAGGACTTGGTGCGTGGGAGGAGGGTGGATGGGTGGGCTGAGGATTTGGATGTTGAGTACTGTCGGTTGGGCTGCCATCTTTGGGTGAGGTGTGTTTGGTGTGACAAGTGGTGATGGGTGATGGGGAGTGGTGGACAGGGAGGAGGAGGGAGGGAAGGAGGGAAGGAGGAGGGCGTGACATGGGGAGAACGCGTAGTGTCACGGTGTTACGTCTCGCGTATACGTAATATAATGTCACACACGGTCTGTACTTGCTCACTCAAACAACTCATCCTTATTATCACTATCTACTCTACTACACCACCCAGCAAACCCTACACAACCTCGTCAATAGCCAAGACTACGCCTACTCCCCGGGCACATCCACCTTACACTGATCCACAATAACACTCGGCACATCCAACAATGCAGCCTTCGACGGGAGCGCGTTGATCTGCATGAGCAGGCCTGCGGCCATGTGCCAGGCGAGGTGGCAGTGGAATGCCCATAGGCCCGCTACAAGCATCCACGCGTCAGTATCCTTGATCTTTCATATTTATCTTGAACTTCTGGGAGGCGAGGAGGAAGAGGAGGAGGCAAGGGAGGAGGTGGGCAGGGGAGGCAAGGAATGAAAAAGAGAAAGGAAAAGGAAGAAAGATTGGGAAGAGAGAAGAAGAGGAGAACTAGGAGGGACGTACGGTTATCAACAACAAACCTGAGCACCATCCAGCTATACGCAGGTATGAGGACCGTGTCCCGCCGGAGCGGGTTCGTGTTGTTGAGGGGTTGGGATTGGTAGCGGCCTGTTGATGTGCCCATTCTACGTGTAGTGAGCGTTCGTTAGTCAGGTGTTCGTCCGTTCGTACGTGCGTTCATGCAGCAATTGGAGTGGAGTGGAGGAGATGGGGCGAGGAAAGAAGGGAGAAAGAGGTAGGGAGAATGAGGGAGAGAAGGAGAGAAGGACGTACATCCAAGGCCGATGTCCATGCAAATGGAACGGGTGGTCTCCGTCGTCCAGGTTGTCCTACACCACACATACACTCGCGTCAGCCCCTCTTCCCACCACAATCGCTATAGTTAAAGGAAAGGAGGAGGGGATACTGAAGACTCACGATAACAAGATCAACAACCTGCACCGAATCCTCCGTGATCATGAACTGGTCGCCTGGTTGGGTGCTTCCTCCTTCCCCATAACCATTTATAGCAGAGCTATTAGAACTCTTGAAGGCGTCACGGACATTCAAGAGGGTGGACGTCCCGGTTAGGGGTGTCCAGCTCTACATCCCGCGTGAGCGTCAGCGATCAATCAGCCGACAAGAAAGGCAGCGGGTGGGGGTGTGGGGTGGTGGAGGCGGGGAGGTGAGGTGAAAGAGAGTGAGGAGCAGGGAAGAGAAGAAGAAAAGAGAAAGAGGACGCACGGTACCGTTAACGAACCCTAAGAACCGGCCGTTGACGTCGTTCTGCAAATCAAAACTAACATAGTACTCCCTATCACCAAACACCAGTTAGCAATGCCTCTTCCACTCGGTGAATACAACCGCCTCTTCCACTCGGTGAATACAAACGCCTCCTCCTCCACTCGGTGAATACAAACGCCTCTTCCACCCCTCGGTGAATACAAACGCCTCCTCCTCCACTCGGTAAAAATAGAGCGGACGGAAATGTGAAAATGAAAATAAAGAGGATGGAACTTACCTAGTCCGCTCAGGCGCACCCCCCCGCACAGCAGGCACCAACATCCCCACATCCATATCTCCCAGTCCTTGCACGCCCGGTCCTGGGTCTTCCTTGGCGGTCGGTAAACTCTCAGTATTATTGGTGGTGGAGAGGTTGCCGTAGGTAATGAACCCCCGAATATCCAAATTCTGCCCAGGCTGGTCATAAGTGAACATATCGCTCTGCACGCCTACTCTCATCCAATACTTCCCATCTCCCTCTCCCTCTCCTGCCGCAGTCCTGTTGGTAGTTACAAGCACACCATACCGCTGCGCCACAGCAACCACAACCCCACTAACAGTGTAAGGAGTGACGAACGTCCCGTCGACCTCTACGACGGTGAGAGGGTGGAAGTCGAGGGAGAAGCGGAGGGAGGCGAAGGAGCCTGTGTTTGTGAGGCGGAGGAGGTATGTTTGGGAGGGGGAGAGTGTGAACTAAGGGAGGGGGGAGGTGTTAGCGAGGGGGAGGAAGAGAAGAAAAGAGGGTAGGACGTACGTTAAAATAATCGCCCTCGCCGCCCCACTGCCCAATACCATTCAACGTCTTCAAAGAAACAATACCATCAGCATATACATCCCGAAATCAAGAGGAAGGGAGGGATGGAGAAGGGATGGAGAAGGGATGGAGAGAGGAGATGGAGGGAGGGAAAAAGGAGAGAGGAGACTCACCCCGCCATCAGGTACAGGTTCGTCTCCCGGCGTTCCGTCTATGCCAAACGGCTATTCCACCAAATCACCGCATCAGCTTCCCATCTCACTCGATCGAGAAAAGGGAAGATAAGGAGAACTCACGGATAAGTACGCATCCAAAAGCTCGCTGCTGAAGTTATGATACAGATCCGCCATCTGGATGCTCAGTTCTGCGTCCCATGTGGGCAAGGAAGGAGGGGGAGGGGTGGAGGGGTGGACGATCAGCGCGCCTGTGAGGCCGTCTGTGTATTGTGTCGAGTCTTCGAGAGTTTACGTGTCAATTTTTGCAATAAAATACGTGGGAGGGGAAGGGGAGGAGACGCTTACAGTCTGTGTAATTGGAAGCGAGAGAGCTGGTTAGTGAGGCTTGTGGGGACGAGATGGTTGGTGCTTACGAGAGCTGTGAGTAGGGTGAGAGTGAGCGAGCTGGACTTGAGAGGGGGATAAGGACTTACTGCCACCACGTCGTCCCTGAGAACTCTCCTAGCGTGAAACTACCACATCCCAACTCTTTATTAGCACCCGTACCACCCGCGCACACTCAAACAAGAGAAGGGACGAGACGAGACGAGACGAGGGGAGATGAGGAGGGACGAGGAGGGACGAAAACTCACTTGTACACCAAAAACTGCCCAGGCGGTATACCGCACTCCGTAATACCCGTCGTCCCGTCATAGAAGTTCGTGCCGTTTTGGTACTTCACTCATCCAATCCACCAATTCTCCATCAGTTCCGCTGTCATGAACCTGAGGTGGGATGGAGCGCTTACGAGTCCGTGCCAGTGGATAGCTCTACAAATACGATGTAATGTGAGATATGGAGGGCGAAAAGAGGGGAGGGGAGGAGGGAGAGGAGGATGGAGAAGGGGGACTTACGTCCGAGTACTGAGAGTGTTCGTCACGTTCACGATGATCCTATCCCCTTGGTTGGCTTCGATTGTCGGGCCTGGGTACATCCCTACAAACCTCAGCTACATTAGCAATTACAACTCGACTCAAAATAGCCAAAGTTCGAGGAGAGGACAGTATACTTGAGATCCAAAAAGAGCTGGAGACGTCACGTACCATTAACAACCAACATCCTCTTCCCAACCCCATCCGGCGCACCCCACACCTCCCCAACCGTAAAGTTATAGAACCGCGTCTGGGGCGGTTGGCCTTTTATTGTGCCGAGGATGAAGTTCTCTGGGGGTGTCCTCTGCAACTCCGGCAGACCCGGATTCGTTGATGAATTTGAGTTTGAGCTGGACGAGGAAGGGGAAGGGGAGGAGTGGTGATGCTTCAGTCCGAGACCTAAACCGAGTCCGAGACCTAGTCCTAGGGCGAGGATGACGATGAGTGCAGCTGATGCTCCAAGCAGGAGGACTTTCTTCGAGCGAGGACGTTGGGTCTCCTGCTGGCCATCTCCAGGGTGTTTCCCGTCGCGAACGAGACTGCCATGCGATGAGTCGTTCGACATGACCTCGGGCCTTAAGAGTCAGAGGGCGCCGAGGGCGGTGTCCTCCTAGCTGCATGCATGGTTTGTATGTATATGTACGTCGAATGAGAGCGGCTAGATTGGACGACAGAAGTCAGTCAGTGCCTGATCATGAAGAAGATGCGAATGTGTTGAAGGAAGGACGTACGCGATACTGGCCAACGTGCTTCATACCGCGTGGATGTATTCAATCTTGACGAGCGTCATCAACCTGCTGGCCATTCAGCGCAAGCACAGGACGCACGTTCGATAGTGTGTCTGATCAAGTTGTCTGACCTAGCTAGCACGTTACCGGTACTGATTGTTGTCCTCATTGAGCGTGAGATCAGTATCGAAAACAGTGCAAGGCATTGAATACTATTGGTCTACGAGTAGGACAACTATCCTCAGGCTGATCTTGTTGAGTAAGACAGCCTTTGCCTCGTCGCGCTCTTGTCAACAAACGGAGTCGCTCCGTTATTAAAAGAAGAGTGCATGGTGGACAAGCTTGCTTCGAATCAATGAGAGCTGTATATGGCTTGGAGGTGTTGCAAGTGTTCAAACCGTCGTTGGACATTGTGGTGGCATTGCAGATTGTCGTGACGGGTTGAGTGCCGCCGAGCGCCACCGGCGTGATGCGATGATGCGCCTCGAGGCCAGCTGTATTTTAAAACCGACTCGGATGTGCCAGTGCGAGCAAACCATCGCGTGAAATCTAGGCTATATCTACATCGTTGTGCTGCAGTTATTTGAAGACAAGATGAAGGATTAAACAGCCACATATACGCATGAGTAGTGGAGTAGCGAGCTTCAAGTTCAGTAAAAATTATAACTGCCTTTTCGGGAAGTAGCATCAGTAGTTCGGCGCTACAGTGATCTAGCCCCCGCTCCCAGTTCTTGCATATAAAGGACCAACGAATAGAGTGTATTTTTCACTTAAAGTTTGAAGGAATCCTAAGTGACACGGGTGGATTACGGCGTGTAGCGAGGAAGAGAGAGAGAGGATTATACATTGTGGAAATCTACAGGTTACTTAGTATCTACTGGCTATGGGCAAACGAATCATTGAGGGGAGAGAACATGTCGTCTGTCTGGGAAAGAAGCATGTCTTCAGGGAAAGAAAACATGTTGTCCCAGGAGGGAAAGACATCATCTAGGGGAGGAAACACGTCCAAGTCAAGGGAAGGAATCATGTCGTCAGCGCTGATCCCGCTCAACCAATCCAACATCGTAGAGGTAGTCTCCGATTCTACGGTTCCACCGGCTGCTCCTACGTCCACTATATTCAGGCTTTGGAGATCTTGCACACTCGTGTGTTTATCGGTTTCGTCCACCTTTTCGCTGGTATTGGGTGGTCTAGTCGTCGATTGGAGTCTCGTCTCTGAAGTTTTCCCGAGTCCTGCTCCCACATCAAATGCGTCCTGGAGATTCTGCACAACCGTGTGGTTATCTGTGTCGTCGCCTGGCACCTGTCTGCTGGGACTAGGTGGTATGGTCGTGGGCGTATATATATGATATATCCCGCACTGTATGAGCCGCTCTTTCTTGACGGCGAGGATGGGCTGAACGGACCCCTTGGTGACGGATAGAATCTCGAGGAGATATATATCCTCAAGCCTAACGCCGTCAGAACCAAAGAACAAAGGGTTCTGGTCATGTTGGATCTAGGCAGAATCCGATTGATAGGGAGTACTCAGCAGCATAGTGTAACCATGCTACTTACCGACGACATGAAGGCTTCTACCACTTCATATACCTGTTGGAGGACTTTCTCTCGGTTGATGCTAATCTCTTGACCATGCTTCTTACGACAGGCATATTTCTGGCGCTTGAACACAGGGTATCCGGGAAACTAACCAAACTTGGGATCAGCATCGTAGTCGGACAGTTCGGAATACTTGAGTGGTGCCGATGAGTGCTTACTTGTAAGACATAGGCTACTTTGGTACCATAGCCCTCAAACACCCGTTCACGTCGGTCATCAAGCTGCTCCAACGGGTCGGACTGGACAAGTGGTGCACCACAACGACCGTTGACCTTGATGACAATATTCGACCGCATGCAGGCCTTTCTTAGTCTGTACTGCTTCCTCGATAACTTGTGGCGTAGGAAAGGTATGGTCACAAGACCAGGTCGACCGTCCTATTCGTCAGATAGTCAGAATTGACGTCGGATATGTATCCGCAGGTACTGCCTACCTGGAGCGTAGCATGCACTGAATTCTGCATGGTAGCAGTAAGCTTCCGTCACGTCAAGTAAAGTTTACAAGGCTGCAGTGGATAAGTGTTCGCATTGTAGTTCAAAGACAATACTTAGACCTCGCTTATATATGACTCGTACCAGCCTGCCTCGCTTCACAAGTGCGGATAGCCCGAATGTAACCACCAGCCAGAATGTAATTACCCAACCAGAATGTGTCCACAGTTCCAGATAGCCCTAATTCACGGCCGGGATCCTAAATCCATACTTCCAGCTTGCTGCCCCCATCGTGGCATATGCATGCCCGAGTCACACTGACTTCGTGACGATCTTGCGGTGCACGGGGTCCGTTTGAGCTTGTTGTGAGTGTGCCCAGAAACTTGTGTTCTACCAGAGTATTTTAAGATTGTATTGTTTTGTTAGTAAATAAAGGCTTGGGAGTGAAATTATAGTACAGGCAAGGAGTCTATACTGAGGCCACAATGTGCTTACCGTTCATGTGATCTCGTGAGGGCAATCCGTTTTAGGTTGCGCATAAATAAGTAGCTGCACATATTGCGGGAGACCAAGAATCCGAGAATCCGAGGCTGTGGTGGAGCGCTCGTGCCGCCGAGGAGCTTACAGTGAGTAACGAAGTACTTACAACGACAGACCTGAGCAGATACAGGGGGCGGCAGAACCCCGACCACTCTCGCGCGCTTAGATGTTCGAAGCCCAGGAATGCATCACATGTAAACACGCGAGCCGATAGCGTAGCCTTAAACACATGAGTATAAACTTTGATATAAGGTCACAGTGCTACGAGGTTGGATTTGAATATACTGCGTGACTTCTTATCCATCCGACACTTCTAAAACGCGCGGGAGTGGTCTGGGGTCCGGGTCCCGGCACCACATGCCGCCCCCTGCCGAGTTTGTATCTTTTCATGGGTCATTCACTGTGAGGATCACTGTTAAATTTACGGCGCCTTTTGGTCTCAGTCGAAATTAAGCTCTAAGCATACTCGCACAATTCGATCACTATTTTAACACGCACAGCTCTCTCAGCAGCTTCGGCAAACACAAACAACAAAGCAGCAAGAGCAGAAAGAGAAGCGTGCCGCAGCTGCAGCTAAGAAAGCAGAGAAACTCGAAGGTACGAAGGAAAAGATTAGTACGGCTCCTATAGTACAGCTCACAACGGACTTGGACACAGGAGAAATCGAACGTAGCCGCAAACGTAGAAAGCCAGGCGACGATGAAGATGTTGGACTTGGAGACAGTACAATGGACACTCAGGCTTAAGAGCCTCCAAACGATGTATATCATGTATTGTAGTTTTGATAGGCAAGGAACACATCCCTCGAGGTGACTGAAATCGAACCGTATGTTATGCTATCGGACATTGGCAGTATCAAAAAAAAATTCGCTGGGAAACGTACATCGGTATACCAGATGATACTCCCAGCGTCGGCATTGCATGGTTACCACCTGATACACAACAAATCAACTGCCCGGTACCCACGTGGCGACCTCAGCTGGAGCACCGCTGGTCACAGCTGAGCGACAGTCTGCGAGTTCCCGTGCCTTCCAGATATAGCTCACAGCTCGCTCACAGCTCGCTCACACCAGGCGCTCGATTGGCGGTGTATTGGCACCACATGCCGCCCCAACCCCTGCAAGCGAGTACGCAAGAATACGGCTCAAGACTCCGATGGCCTCTCGCACAAACAGAAGAGAACTCGGACCAAGAACTGTAAGTTCCACTTACTTTCCTGAATGGCTAGTGAATGACCCAATCTTCACAGAGTGCCTTCCGCTGACCTTATAGGCGACGACTCGCTTGGATGGTGCTGAACTGAATGCCGTCCTGATTTCGCCTACAATTTGTACCGCATTGCACGTTAAACTGATTTCTGACAAGGAGTTTATATTTCTTATTCCTTTGACCTCTATGAAATACACAAATCCCAATCTCAATTGTAACGTTCTTAACTGTACGATTGTCGTAACTGAGTGTCATATTCGCTTTGTGGAGCAAGATCTGCAGCCGCCGCGGGCGGCCCTTTCGAGTCTATTTTTCCGCTGAGCCTGCTACGCGTTTACCGGCCCGACGCTTAGCGCTTAATTTCGACTGAGACCAAAAGGCGTAAAACAGTGATCCTCATAGTGAATGGCCCATGGGCGAAAAGATACAAACGCGTAGGCTGGGGAGCTTTCAAAACCCGAATCTCGTCAATGTCAGCATAGTAGTTGTCCTTCTTGGTGTCAGGAGCTGCAGCCCGTCCAAACCACTGATGCATGACAGTGAACTTGACAAGTACCCTGTAGTTTCTTCATCCAATCACCAGGCGCAATCAAATTACCGTCAACATCGTATGCACGTAATGGTACAGGCTCGTGTGTTTTCTCCTCGAGTATTTCTCTTAAAGTGTTCTTGGCCTCAGAAGACTCACACGGCTATGTGGCCAGGCTCCACTGTTGGTTGACTATATGTGCGGGAGGAGTCAGTTCAATGTCAGTGTCATCAAATACGACGAACCTGAGGAAGAGCCATCTGTGGCTGTGTCAGAGTCGTCACAAGGCTCGGTGAGTGGCTGAGGTAGTTGGTCAGTCGAAGATTCTGTAAACCGAGAGCAAACGCAGCTTACCTCGAACAGCGTGTGACGAAACGTCGAAATTTGAGGCCCCTTGCAGAACTGTTCTCGAGATTGACCGGGATGGTGCTTTGAATGGACGCGCCAATCGAGCGTTTCGTGTCTTGAAGCTTGGCCACAGTAGGGAAGACAGGCTCCCACAAAGGAAGCAAGTCTTGGTGGCGAGGGGCAACCAGTACGAAACTGGCCATCGCATCACATCAGCAATATAACAAGTGTCTTGTGCGGCGACTTTGTCTTGCGGACGTCTTGGCGTAGGCGTTGGGAGTTGTATGGTATTGGGTAGTGTCTTGACAAGGTGTATTTGGTAGGCGTCTTCACCCGGCGTATTGTGGCTGATGTAATGACTGGTGCTGAGGCACTTATCAAGTGGTGGTAGTGTAGTGGCTAACACACCCAATACGTACGAGATGAGGTGGGCGCGAGTTCAATTCTCTTAACTGACGTTTTGCCGCTGCACACCGAAACACTATTTCTTCCATTAGGTCACGACAAACGCACAAGTGTCATACTTTGTTTTTAGGTAGTATACAACCCTACGTACCGTATCAAATTGATTTTGTGGCGGTACACTCAGAAACTGGGTGAAAAGAGGCCAGTTACGGAGCAGTTACAAGGTACATATATTAGGCGCCAATGAAGCGATGACATTACAACTGAGCTATGAGACTAATAAGCTATCGTGTGACTATGGTGATCAGCGTATTTATTCACATAGAAGCCCTTGAAGGCATCGAGTGAGTTCTCATGTGAGATATGCGTGGGTATGGACTTGTTCCCAGCTATTCCGATTAGGTGCGCCCCCCGGACCATAGTATCGATGTGGACAACTGACATGACCCTTGCACCGGTTCCCCGCTCGTATTCTGGCCTTACCATCCACATTCCTGTGTCTGGGCATGGCGAATCACCAATCGGTAGGAACCAGCTCACAAGAGCGCATGGGTACGTTGTGCTTTGCCACTTGAAAGACAGGAAAGCGTGCACACGGACGACATATAGCCCCCGGAAGCCGGGCACATTACTGTCCTTTGTGAGGAAAGCACAGTCATATCGTGCAGCGCCTCCGTGCCACGATCGCGTCGAGCGGATTCGCTCACGTCGCATTCCTTGAACGCCAGACCCATCACTGGGAGCAAAGTAAATGGCTGTCGCAGAGGAATGAAGATAAACCTTCGTTGCGATATGCGGCAATTCCTCTGTTGAGACGAGCGAGGCGTCCATGTTTGGGTGCAGCTGCTCGTAGAGAAACCGTCGCACTAGTTCCGGGAAGTGACTGACTCCAAGATAATTAGCCAGACCAGAAAGGTCCTTGGGGACGTTGCGCACTGGTAGACGGAGGTCAGCTTGTTGATAGCTAAGAGTGATACATTTTATCACTAGACGTACCAGGAGTTTTCGCCAAGACTACTTCCGCCTCTACATCACCTTCAACAGCATCCGAGTCGGCATCGGCATCGTCCTCGTCTATGCGTTCAGGAGGAGCTCCGAGTCCTGTGTTCTCAGGTGCATGGCCTCGTGTCAATACAGGCTGTTCAGCTGACTGACTGTCGCGGTGGTCCGGGGTAGGAACTACTGGCTGATCCAGCAAGCCGTGAGTATCGAACAAAACTCGCGCAGCAGCAAGCTTATCAACTCGAGAGTTTGTCACGAGCATCTGATGGAGGGCCTTGTAACGGTTCGAACGACGCCATGGTTGTTTCACTGCTTTAATATGCTTCGACTCTGTTATTGATGAGCAAAGCCCGTTGGGAGCACCGAACTCCCGTATGATATTCTTGTAGTGCTTGAGAGAGTGCTGACGAGGAAGTGAGAACCCGCTCACGCGCACACCAACCTCTTCAAAAATAACCCGCTCTGTATGAAAGCGGTCCAACGCGTTACCAATTTCGATGATCACGTCGTCATTGATCACATCCCGCCGGACGAGGTAGCAGAACTCTAGAAAGGCTGCGAATGCGCGCACCATCCGTCTCGGAACATGGCCTGAGATCGCTGGCAGCCAGACCTGTTTGATAGGCAGTCGTTCGTTCAGTTCGATCCCATGCTATTTGGATTCAAAGCGTTGAACATTACCTTCATGAGGGCCTTTGAATCATCACCTGTCCACTGCTTGAAGCCTCGTCCTTGTGGAAAGCGGCGCAGACCAGGAAAATTTGGAACTGCGGCAATTCTAGAACTGCGTGAGTATAAGATTTAGAGCATATGGCTGTTAACATACCTGCGATCAATGTCGGCCATGATCGCTGCGGCGCCCACTTTCCCGTGCACTATAATGAGATACTCCTCCAACCATGATACCAGGTGGTCTTTGAATGTTCCTTTGATCACCTGATGAAGAAGGTCAGGAGCGAGCAGCTGATGGATATCTGCTCTCGGAAACCCGACTGTGAAAGGCTAGAAAGCACGGAATGAGATCGTTGCCATCACCACCGTAAGACATTAGCACTCACAATGACATCGCTGATGACACCGTACTCGTCCCAGAGAGTTCTAGGATCAAAGGCATCCAGAAGTGCGCACGTATGCTCGTGTGACCGGCGCGGATATTCACTACTATCGAGTTTATTTGAAGGAGCAGTGCATCTACATCAGGCGTGAATTATGAAGCGAGAATCTCAATGCGAGAAAGGTTATCTTACTTTGGACACCATCCCTGAACAATGCCTGAGAGTAACACCTGCTCCGGGTAGTCGGCAATGTATGGCCCAAGACTCCAAATGACTCTTCGATACTGGTCATTGGCGCACCTTACGATCTCAGGGTCCGTCATGCCTTTGCGAAGAGGTTGTAGGATATGGTGGAGGGCGGTATGGAAGAGTTGGCGACGGAACTTGCGGAATTCAGGATCAGTTTCGTATTGCCTATCAGCTGCCATTGCCAATGGCCGTCGTCAAAAGAAAGCTTAACTCTGCCACAACATAGCACTTACTTTTGGGGATAGCGAGAAAAGCGAACAACGAAACAGCGTCACGGTGAGCGCGCCGTACAGCGTTTGTGACAACTCCGTTTGTGATATATGCTGGGTAGTACTCATTCTGGCCAGTTGCGACTGACACCGTCGTTTTGTCGCTTCCAAGTATGACAGGGCACAGCATAGCGCCGTGTGTAGCGGGGTCTGCTGCAATTCTATCCTGAGAAGTTGGTTTAGTACAGAGGTTGAATCACCGGCCATCCTGGAACTTTACTCACCGCTTCTTGCCACGCCCAATCCCCGGACATAAAGTCCTTATACTCTCGCTTCAAACCTCTCCGGTAGACCCGCTTCGGAGCCCAGTCCATTTCTCCTGCGAAGCTGCGGTTACCGAGTTGGTTGACAAGGAGTTTCCGAGGACAGCGGTACCAAACTGTATATTCTGCCTCCATCCATGGCGGGATATTCTCTGTGGGTCTGGGTCCGTCGTACGAAATGCTGAATACCTCCCAGGGCACTTCACCAACAGGAATTGAGTCGATGGCATTTTGAAGATCTTGGTGGTTTGCAAACGGAGGAGGCTTGTCCTTGCCGTAGTAGGCAGCGAGTAGCTCCATGAGTCGGTCGACTTTTTTCCCTGAGAGTTGCGCCTCCCGAAAGAGAAAGTCGGCGAGTTCAAACTCGCTGCGGTCCTTGAACGGTTTGAAGTCCGTGAGCGGAACGTACGCTGCTCGTGGGGTATGCTCCTCTAGATCAAACCCGTCCGCATCGCAAGGTGTGCCTAATGAGAGTGGGTGTCATCTACCTCGAGTGCAAGAGCTCAAGGTCTGGGTGACTGACCGTCAAGATATGGGTGCTTAAAAACCCGCATGGGCTCAGGCCCGAGTTGTAGCCTCTGAGGTTCCGCTTGGCGAGTCGTCTTTTCATTAGGTGTGTCTGTCATGTCTTTTGAAGTTAGTTGAGTGAAGATAGGATGGTTTGGTTGCACAAATATGTAAGCACTTACCTACATTACCAGACTCGTCTAGAACAGGATCTTCGGTTGGTAGTTCCCTGTCTTGCCCATAGTTTTGAGTCTGAGGTTGAGTGTGTAAAGCTGGTTGGTTCAACCGAGGGAGTGAAGCCGGGGCATGATGATTAAGATGCCGCTTGAGCCCAGACACGGTCGAGAACCGCTCGCAGCAGCCAGGAAATGTGCAGGGTATATCACGGACTCGGAAGGTATACTTGCGTCGTTGAACCGGCATTCTGTGTATTTCAGGGTGTGCAGGATAAAGCCAGGTGTAAATAAAATGATAGATAAGTGACGGTCGAGTGAAGACAGTACAGAAGTAACTGCTGGGTTAGGGTTTGCGTGCATGGAGTGGCCAGTGGGCTAAACAGGAAGGTCGCGGAAGTTGTCGGAAGTTTGAACCACGTTTGACTTTGTTCAAGCCAGCCGCGTCAACTCTCCTCACTCCCATCCCATCCTCTTCATCCTAACTACGCTGTACCGGAAGTCAGTGTCCCATGGGGCGCGTTGGAGGTTCTAGTCGACATACCACTAGCGGCGCAGCACCAACTGCACAAAAAGCAGCTGCCCCCGGGCCTCCCAAGCCTCGACTTCCGCCACCACTGACTACACGCGCCGGGAATCGCACAGCCCATCCTGGCGCAATCGATGCCCCCACCCCACGGCGATCCTCCGATGCTGTTCAAGCAGAGCGTGCTCAAAAGGATTTAGAGAAAAGGACAAGCCAAGCTCGGCAAGCAGCCGCAATCGCGCGTGTCGCTGCGATCGAAGATAAGCTCGTTGCTGAAGACCTGGAGTACAACAGCGTCCGTACCCAGTCTCAACTCCCTCAAAGGCGTGTGATACGTAGACAGTCAGCTTCAGTACCAAGCCCAGAAGATGTACCCGAGCCTCGACCCGACGCATCTATTGGCGAAGACAACACAGGTCAGTAAATACATATACATCAGTATTGCCTAGTACTTACCCGCAGTACTTATATGCAGCGCCCGATCCACAAGCCAGACATTCTCCAGAGGGTACCGAGGTTGAAGTAGGTGTTGAAGAGGAGGGCAGTGGGAGTGAGTATGTTGTGAGCGAAAAAGAGTATGAGAGTGAGGAGGAGATGGAGCCACGGGACGTCGATCCTTCACCTCAACCGCGTGGCAAGAAACCTGCAAAACGAGGAAGACAAGATGTGATAAATGCCCGAGCAGCTGTGGGAAAACGGAAGAGCGGGACCGACCTGCGAGAAGTGTACGTGCCACTTCCATATCTAGCTCATCGTTTGTATGCACGTATGCCTCATGCTCTGCACAACGTGTCTTTGCAGCATACCTTCGAAGAAGATTCGGGGAAACGGTGGCAACAGAGTTGGCCCAAATCCCCCCTACTCGGGTCTGAATGACACATGGGACACTCAGGGCCATCTCGCGGAAACTCGAAGCAGACGGGCGAAAACTGCATTGGCAGCCAGTCGCTCAACTACACCTGGCCAGCAACTCACTCCGACTGCCATGAATGTAGCTCCTCAGGTCGACGGACCTGACGTCGATGCCACTACAGGGATGTCGATCAGCTACGGGGGCTTTGCCGATGATGACGATGAGAACACAGTTCAAACGGAAGCACCTGCACCAGATCTATCAGCGGCCAGTCCTTCATTACCTTCATTGAGCTGGCACTCACACGTTCGGGTTCACTCCGCTCGTCTAGAACAATCCCAGGCTGTCATTCCCACGTCACAGCCTAGGGCACCAGCAGTGCCGACGTCAACACCGTCTACGGGGGCGAGGGGCAGTGTAATTGCAGCCTCTCAGACCGGACAGCGTGATACTATGCCTACCGAGGGTGCCACATCATCTGTAAGCACCTTTGATCATTTATGTATGAATATCAATCTTGTTACTGACCTGTCGACCTTCGAGTACCAGCAGTCTGAGGGTAATGCTAGCTTGCTCAGAACGAGCATGGCGATACGTATGCCGACGCGCGTGAACTTGAATACAACGAACTCGCAGTCAGGGTCGATGTCTCAAACTCCGCGCCTGAGATCTGGAACCAAGAACTCCGGGAAGGTCACTGATCAAAAACGTCGGCGTCGTCGTTATGAATTGGAGGATGTCGAACCTGCCATACGACCGATGTTCAAGAAATTTGGTACTGTCAGCCTTAATGCGAAACTGATTACCGCCAGATTGTTACCGTTCACGAACCCGGACCCCAAACTTGCTCAGGCCGCGCTGGATGGTGCAGAACGTGACATCACGATTCAACTCCGCGAGAAAGAGCCACCATATGAAGTAGTAAGTGCAACTTCTGTCTCGGTGCTCGTAGGTGTTCGACTACTTACTAACTCCATCTTTGTGAGATTCTGATCCGTTTGCGCGAATGGCGAAATGAACTCGGTGCAAGTGGGGAAGCCGCGGCCGACCATTACGTGGGACTTCTTCAAGATGCGATTCGACATGAACTCCTCGATCGAGGCATTCCGGACACGGACGATCGTTACAAGGATGAGATGAAGAGCAGGATCAGCGACGAAATCAAGTTCCTGCTTGGCAAAGCGAACGACCTGATGCGCCCGTTCTGGTGGAAGGAGTGGGATGACAAAAACAACAAAAGGGTAAGTACGAAGTCACGGATGTCTTTCAAGAAACGAACACTGACCATCTGGTCTCCCTGTGTTAGGGTTTCTTCAAGTTTCCAGTTATTCTCTACGTGTTCGGCGCCCACCTCGAGGCTTGCAAGATCAACGTCGACGACATCGACAACTATCGCGAGCCCCCGCATGTTGGGGCCTTAATGCTCTCGATTATGGCTGTAAGTAAACAGCTGTTTGGTGAATGTGTAACAGACTCACAAACATATCTATTCAGGCTGAGCGAGGACTCTCGTTCTGGTGCCTAGGCGAGAAGAATACCCCTTCGGGCATGGAGAAGTGGTTCTCGGTTGAGAAGTGGCGCGACGACCAGTATATCGTTGACTACGATGGTGCTAATGTCAAGGACAAGCGTCAAAAGATCTTGCAGAAGTATGTCGAAGCACTCAATGATGCGCAATGGGTATCAATCTTCGCGGACGCCTTGAAACTCAGAGCCGAGTGGAACACAAAACGGCATCCACGCGAAAAGAACGAGCGCGTTTCGACCATTGAACTCTCACCGGCCGAGGACAATGACCTAGACGACGCCGGGTGGGACTATCATGTCCACTCGGATCCCATCACTGGCCCTTAAGTATGGTGAGTCCCTTTCTTAACACAATTCCTCCTCCGTAACGGCTGAACACCTACTAACACATGATTCAAACGGTGTTTGATTACTGCCAGTGATTTAGTTGTACCACGTGTAGTAGACAATTACCAAAATATATGCTTATTGAACCCATATCAAACATAGTACACGAAGTCTACGCTAAGACCTGCAAAAGACAGATAAAATACGTACGAAGTTGTATTAGTGAGTGTCTTTCTACAGTATTGACAGCGACATTCTGTGTCTTGCGCGTCTTGCGCGTCTTCTCCCAAGACGTGACATGTGTTTCCAAAGACAGTGCGTCTTGCGCGTATTTCGTGACTTGTACGTGTTTTGCTTTCTTCTCCAATACACCAAAGACCGATGTCATTTTGCTGATGCACTCATGATCAGAACTCCACCAAAGCGGTCAGTTCAACCTCCAAACAGTTGCAACTTACATTTCTCTCCATGTACTACATGGCTTAATGTAATATTTCTATGGATACCCGTAGGGCATACGAGTGCATTTACGATGTTTCGTAAGGTATTGCATGGTACGGGTTTGAGTGGTAACACCTGGTAAGCGTGGGAAACCTAGCGTTATGTAATCTGTTGCTTAAAAAGTACTAGCTGCGGCTTAGACGCGTACCCTTATAGGAAAGCTTGCTCTGAGAGCAAGAACTCGCCAGCCAGATCCGATCACAAGCCCCACGTGCGTCCATCAAAACCAGCAGACTCCAGAGGGACTTGCAAGGCGGCTGGGGACGAGCCTACAGCGGAAATAAACTTGACAGCGGAGATAAACTTGCTCTGAGAGTTGTTTGAGAGCAAGAAATTCTCGTCGTGATTTCCTTGCTTCCGCCACGTGTGGTCTTACAATTCATAAGTAACTAATGCTGTCAAGGCAGCTAAGTAAACCCGCTCCCAGTGGGCTGAGTGTATGTCGAGTATTAGCGTGACTGCTTACTGTATCGAGCATTCAATATTTTCGACAGAAGCGGTCATTGCCACGGGCCAAGATCCTTGCAGGCCTGAGCGCCATTTCTAACAGTGCGCATCCAGTCAGCATCGAACAATAATGCCAGTACTAGTCTGTAGCCCTTGAATGGCATGTGTCCATAGTTTACCAAGCAAAATATTGCTTCATATGTGAGCATCGCACATTGTGGGCTAATTTACTATCTCGAAAGTGACACTACGGATGAGTATATGTCTTTGGACAGAAACATGACGAAATGAACAAAGTTATATTAGCGTACCATATGCCAAGCTAAAGGAAACTGTCTATCTGAGCGAGATATGCAGTACAGGAACAACGTACGTGTGTGGTTACTTAGAAGTGAATGGGCTTGTCATACGCGGCCATGGCAGCCTCCTTGAAGGCCTCGCTCAACGTGGGCTGCGAGGACGAAGGGTTAGCCAATTTAAGCAAGCAGAAGGGAAGGAGAGTGCGTACGTGAGCGTGGCATGTGCGAGCAATATCCTCAGAGCTGGCGCCGTACTCAACGGCGAGAACACCCTCAGCGATCATCTCACCGGCGTTAGGACCTAAGATACAACACCATATGAGAAGAATACAATACTCTCACGTAAAGAACGACTGACCGATGATGTGAACGCCAAGAACACGGTCAGTCTCAGCCTCAGTCAAGAACTTGACCTGACCCTCAGTATCGAGGTTGGTCTTCGCACGCGAGTTCGCCGCGAACGGGAACTTGCCGACCTTGTACTTGACGCCAGCAGCCTTGAGCTCCTGCTCGGTCTTGCCGACCCAAGCGACCTCAGGGTGGGTGTAGACAACGGAGGGGATGGCGTGGTAGTTGACGTGTCCGTGGCCCTTGCTGATGTACTCGACGGCAGCAACACCCTCTTCTTCGGCCTTGTGCGCGAGCATAGGTCCGAAGGTGACGTCACCGATGCACTTGATGTTTTGCACGGTCGTGTTGAACTGGTCGTCGATGACGATGCGGCCCTTGTTGTCGAGCTCGACGCCGATCTTCTCGAGGTTGAGACCCTTGGTGTAGGGTCTGCGTCCGACGGCGACGAGGACGACATCGGCTTCAAGCTGTTGCAGAGAGTTGAGAAAAATGATCCGGGAAATAACTTGTAGTGCTTACGGTATCCTCCTTGCCGCCCTTGGCAGACTCGGTCTTCAGGTAAACCTTGCCATCCTTCTTCTCAGCAGAAAGCACCTTCGTGTTCAACTGGAACTTAAGGCCCTGCTTCTGAAGCGACTTCTGGAATTGCTTGCTAAAATAGGCTCAGTGACCATTCACCAGCGAAAAATGATATGCTGACACTCACGCAATCTCCTCATCAATACCGGCACCACCAATACCGCCCAAGAACTCAACCACCGTAACTTGAGCTCCCAACCGACTCCAGACACTGCCCATCTCAAGACCAATGATACCACCACCAATGACCACCAACTTCTCGGGAACCTTTTTCAGTTCAAGGGCGCCAGTCGAGCTGACGATTTGCTCCTCGTCGATCTCAATGGCACCACCAGGGAACGGTGCGACTTCGGAACCAGTAGCGATGATGACGTTCTTGGCTTCGACTTCGGTCTCACCGCCGTCGTTCAGCTGAACGGAGATACGGGTGGGAGAGACGAAAGATGCGGACCCCTTGATGTAGTCAACCTTATTCTGCTTGAAGAGGACTTCGATACCCTTGGTGAGACCGTTGACTGAGTCGGTCTTTGCCTTGAGCATTTGGTCGAGGTTGAGCTTCACGTCAGAGACTGAAGACATTGTAAGTTATCTTTATTTTGTAGTGCAGAGGACAAAGCAGCATACCTTCAATACCACGGCGTTTCAGATCGTGCTGTGTCTGGTGATATATGTGCGAGTTGTTGAGCATGGCTTTTGACGGAATGCAGCCGACGTTGAGACAAGTTCCACCAAGAGACCCTCGCTTCTCAATGCAAGCAGTCTACACAAAAGTAATGGCCGTCAATTTTGCGAACGTCTCCCGACGAGAAATCTTCACAGCGCACCTTGAGCCCATGCTGAGCCGCCTTGATTGCTGCGACGTAGCCACCGGGGCCTGCAGGAACGTTGAGCTAAACGTTCTCATGAAGCAATGAAACCATGCGAAACGCACCTCCACCGATGATCACAGCATCATAGGGTCCAGACTCTGAGGACATCGCCCTGGTCGCTTGCCAGCGAGCAGCCTGGAGCGTCGCTTCCCGCAAACGACGCGCCGCATTCTGCAATGAATACTCCGTTAGCTGAATGAGTTAGAGTGGCTGGAGAGCGACCTACACGTTGAGCAGCCCTCTGTACGGTCAACATGGTGGGTAAGTAGATGGATGGAGAGAAACACGAACGACGAAGGTGAAGTC
>JAXQGN010000340.1:0-33318 GCA_037039805.1 Irpex sp. M6601 | reverse complement strand
TCCATGGCTATGGCGCGGCTGAAAATGGCGCGGCTCGGCCGGCTGACGGCTGATCAGCCAGCCGTGTGCAACACTAGTATAATCACATGACTCTGTGACCTTGTGACGATGCTGACCAGATGATGAGATCTCCGAGTCGCTCCGTCGTCAACCTTGCGAGCTACGACGCACAGTGCCCCAACCGTACAGTGCCCACAAGTTACGATGAATATCGATGACCGGCTGGGCGCTGAGCGCTGAGCATTGGATGCAAACAAAATAAACGTGTGTCCATATTCATAGTAGATATGGTGCATCGTATGCATTCATTCTTTACCAGGGACCCATCATGCTCACTAATCATCGACAGTTACGAACCAAAGTTAGTGGCATCTCGGCCAATCTCCCTGATCCTACACTGGCACTATGACTTGGCTTTTCTATACATCGATGACTCTCCAGCCAAATATATAATGGTTTCGTATCAGTATACGACCCTCGTTATGCGTAGTACGTGAGCAGATCATTTATAGTACCATGTGATGCTAATACTGACCTCAATCTACCATGCTTACAGGACTTTGTTGGTTACGCTACTTCTATCACGGTATTGATGACTAAGGCCCAGGGGGGGATCACAGAATGCCTTATCTGGACTCCATTGTACGGGTTATGATGTCGTTTGCCACCCAGAAGGGCACCATCCTTTCTTAGTAAGCGTCGTAGTTGTGCCAGATTGTCGGAGGCCCGTTGGGCCGGGACTTAGCATGGTGTACCAGGTCATATTCGTATTGCCTCATTCGTAGACACAGGAACTCATATAAAGGTGCGGCTTTCGTTGTCCAAGCCCTCTATCTGCTTCTCATTTCCAGCTATACTACCCAGAGAGCTTAAAGCAATGCCGACGCACAAGGCTCTTCTCCTTCTCCAAGAACAGGGCGAGTACGCCGTCCAAGATGTTTCCACCCCCAAGCCTGGTCCTGGCGAGATCCTAGTCGAGGTTAGGGCGGCTGGCCTTAATCCCTCCGACTGGAAGAGACGCGACTTTGGTGTCTTGATATCAGAGTACCCTGCTATTCTGGGCGCCGACATTGCCGGTATTGTGAAAGAGATTGGCGAAGGCGTGACAAATTTCACTGCCGGTGATAGAGTGTATGTATCTGGCCCGCGAATGCTGCCTACGATTAAGTTGCTGATTCATGTACGTTTATAGCATTCACGAAGGTTTCTTCGAGAACTCGAAGGCAGCTTTCCAACAATATTCTATTGTCCCCGCCGAAATCGTCGCCAAGGTATGTATACCGTCTATATTTGATACATCGTGCTCATTGCTGAACCATGATCAGCTTCCGCCGAACCTCTCGTTCGAAGAAGGAGCCACCATTCCTGTAGCCCTTACCGCGGCGGCCTTTGGTTTGTATGGAGGAATAACCACCACGGGTGAGCTGCGTGGCGCCGAGCTGGCCCCAGTTTGGGAGGCAAATGGTCGAGGAAAATACAGCGGCCAGCCAATTATTGTGATTGGCGGCTCATCTGCCGTAGGCCAACAAGGTCCGCAATTTTTTCTCTTGTCTATACTCACTATGAATTGGTTCTCATCTCGCATGGCTCGTTGTAGTCATTCAACTGGCTAAACTCTCAGGCTTCAATCCTATCATCGCCACAGCCTCGCTCAAGAACACCGAGCTACTTAAGTCTTTCGGGGCGACGCATGTCATCGACCGCCACGCCGATCTCGTTACTTCTGTTAGTAACATCACATCCGAGTCCATCAAGTTCGTCTACGATACGATCGGCAACAAGCAAGCGGCCGAACCTGCATACACAATTCTCGCCTCTGGTGGTACCTTTATTAATCTGAATGCACCGTCTCCCATAGATGAGGCAAAGCAAGACAGCACCAAGCGTGTGGCGAACGTGTTCGGGATCGCGCATGATCCCTCTCAGCACGCGGTTGCCGTGAGCGTGTGGGCTAATGTGACGAAGTTGCTCGAGGCTGGGGATATCAAGGTAGGAAGACTCTGCCGCGCATCATCGTCTGCTTTGTATATTGATGTCCGACTATTTCTGTAGCCGAACATCGTAGAGATTGTCCCCAATGGTCTCTCTGGTATTCCGGAGAGTTTGGAACGAATCAAAGCGAACAAGATTAGCGGGAAGAAGTTGGTTGCCCAGCCTTGGGCTTGAGGACGATATGCCCATCGCGTGTCACGATCGTCGATGGTATTATCGCACATTCTCCAATATCTATGCTTGTAGAGATCCCACAATGCAAACTTAGTCCACGTGGATGACCCGAATATCCTTAGGGCCGCTGTTCTTCGTGAGGACCCGGTCAGTGCATCTATTCAGGTAGCAAGCTTGTCAGCAGTTACAAGCTTCCGATATTACCTTCCTGCGACGTTCACATCATTATAGCTACTTACCATTGTGCCATGGCGATCACAATGTCAGCATCGTCACCGTGAACTTGGTGTTGGATATCGGATGCCCAACTAAGCCACATTACTACCCATGCCAGCGCTGCATACGCTAGCGATGTCGCGGCGTTCGTTGTGAAACATGAACGGAAGTTCATCGAGGTGTGTATACTTTATATCTTTCTTCCATGGGCTAACATCTACTCGTATACGGTACAGCAGAGCCCGTCTATTCTCGAGAAAACGCTGTTTGGCTTTCTACTATTATGGCCATAGTGCTTCAGGCTCCAAGTATGAACTCACCAAAATATCCGGATTGATTCGCCTTGTACGCCCATGTGCGCACTCCATTTACCCCCTTGTTAAACTTGCTCACTAATCACCGATAGCTACGGACTTCGACAGTGCTGCCCCCAAAACGACCTTTTCCCCTGGCTGAGTAATCCGCTACAGTGAACGAACCCGTGGGAATTTCGTCCGTTTAAGGCGCACCATTGCAATAAGTCGTGTCTCTGCGGATCCTAGTGATCATGATGCTAACCTATAAAATGCAGACCACTCAACTCCAAGCCCATATCATTGTCCGCACGAACACCCTCCACATACCTCCATACGAATCTCGAACTCATAGTAATGTCTACTCACAAAGCTCTTCTCCTTCTGGAAAAGAACGGCGAGTACGCCGTACGTGACGTGCCGACTCCTCAGCCCGGTCCGGGACAGCTCCTCATAGAGGTCAGGGCAACCGCTCTAAACCCCGCTGACTGGAAGAGACACGACATTGGTGTCTTGATATCGGAGTACCCAGCAATTCTTGGTATTGACGCGGCTGGTGTTGTGAAGGCCGTCGGGGAAGGCGTGACGAACTTCGCTGTCGGCGACAGAGTGTAAGTGCTCTGCCTGCTTTTTCTCGTATCTGTAGAAAACTGATCATACTGCAACTTATTAATACTAGTATCTACGAAGGCTGGACAGACAGCGCCAACTCAACCTTTCAGCAATATTTGATCGCCCCCGCAGATGTCACCGCCAAGGTAGGTATTTCAATGCTCATTGCAGCTATCCGTGATACTCACTATTCTGATCGCTTTAGCTTCCATCTAACATCTCGTTTGAAGAAGGTGCCTCTATTCCACTAGGCCTGACCACAGCTGCTTTCGGTCTCTATTACGGAAAGATCTCCACCGGTGAACTGCGTGGGGCTGAACTCGTTGCTCCATGGGAAGCAGGTGGTCGCGGAAAGTATGCTGGGCAACCTATCCTAGTTGTGGGTGGATCTTCGAGCGTAGGGCAATATGGTTCGTCCACCCTCCCTAGATTCGAATTGATATGTACCTATCTGACTTCACGCGCTACAGCTATCCAACTGGCCAAACTTTCCGGCTTTAGCCCCATCATCACTACGGCTTCTATCCACAATACCGAATTGCTGAAATCTCTCGGGGCGACCCACGTTATTGATCGTAATCTCCCTCTCGCTCCCGCCGTGAAAGCTATCACCTCTGAGCCGATCAATGTTGTCTACGATGCCATCGCCACTACGGAAACGGCGAAGCCTGCATTTGAGATTGTTGCAACAGGAGGAACATTCATCAATGTCAATTTCGGGCTTCCTCTTAAAGACGAGGCCGGAAAGCGTGTGGCACAAGTGTTTGGGATGTCGCAGGATCCAGCACAGTATGCAAACGGCGTAAGTTTGTGGCAGAATATCACCAAACTGCTCGAAAGTGGAGAGATTAAGGTGAGTCTTGATCTTTCTATAATACATGAAACGATTTTCATACTAGACTACAGCCCAACAAAGTCGAGATCGTCCCGAACGGTTTGTCTGGTATTCCCGACAGCTTGGAGAAGCTTAAAGCAGATAAGGTCAGCGGTAAGAAGCTGATTGCCCAGCCATGGGCGTGAATAATATTATAGCTGTCATAATGTTGTAGATTATCAATGTCTTTGTACTTATGAACGCATCTGAGTGCGAATTCATGAACTTGAACTATGCACGTTTTGAAAACACTCGGAGACGTTCTTGCCACTCATTTCAAGCAATGGCCAATGCTGTGGCGCTGTCAGCGATTGGTTGCTTACGTCTACTCCAGAATCCTATAGATCTGTTTTGGTGACATATGATAACTGTGGTTTCCTGTTCAACAAGTTTGTGACGTACGTAATCTATTTTGGTTGCGAAACTCTGGCCACGACCAGATCACAATCGCCCCTTTTGGTAACAGCCATCCTTGTGGCGTTGATGAGCTGAGTCAGCTCCTGCCAATACCGTCGCAATCGGCAATTGTCGATTGCGACGTCGATGTCGATCATGCTCCATTAATATTGCTCCAGACTTGTACTATGCTGAGTAAGACAACTCCAGGAACGTCATGCAATATCCCTCACTTCCGAGTGCAGCTCATCAGCATGCTAAGGTTACGGTGCGTTCCCTTCGTACTCTGACATAGCACGTAACTTCAACGTGCAATATATAAAGTTCAAGCGATCACCAAGAGACACAAGACTATATCCAAGTTCGTAACTTACACTGATGGCGACACATAAAGCTCTACTTCTTCTCGCGAAGCAAGGAGAGTCCGTTGTCCGGGACACTCCTACTCCCAAGCCTGGCCCTGGAGAACTGCTCGTAGAAGTTAAGGCAGCGGCTCTTAACCCGGTGGACTGGAAAGTCAACTATGACTATTCCTTTTTGATCCAGTCATACCCTGCCATTCTGGGCTCTGACGCTGCCGGTGTCGTCAAAGAAATTGGCGAAGGCGTCACAGGCTTCGCAACTGGCGATAAAGTGTGCGTGTTTCTCTCTCTCTCTCTCGGGTATCTTATACGCGAAGCCAGCTCACTCGATGATAGCATTCTTCATGGATCGTTTGCAGGCGGAACTTTTCAGCAATACACAATCGTCCCCGCACATTTTGCCGCGCAGGTGTGTGTTTATGTTGTTATCGTGTTTCCCTTCTGAATTCACTAACATCAACGACTATAGTTTCCATCCACTCTTTCTTTCGAGCAAGCTGCGACTATTCCCCTCGCTCTCTCTACCGCAGCCTTCGGGTTGTATAGTGGCAAAATAACCACTGGGGATTTACGTGGTGCCGAGCTCACTCCTCCGTGGGAAGAAGGCGGCCGAGGCAAGTACGCAGGTCAACCCATTGTCATCCTCGGTGGCGCTTCGGCGGTAGGCCAGCAAGGTTAGTCCTCTTATCATGCAGGATCAGGACTGTCCTAAACTAACTTCACACTCATGCAACTAGCCATTCAACTTGCGAAGTTGTCTGGGTTTAGTCCTATAATAACCACCGCCTCCCTCAAGAATACCGATCTTCTGAAGTCTCGCGGCGCCACTCACGTTATTGACCGTAATGCGGAACTTGTTTCCTCTGTCAAAGCCATCACCACTGAGCCCATCAAGTACGCTTTCGATGCTATTTCCCTTAAGCAAACGGCGAAGTCCGCGTACCAAGTGCTGGCACCTGGCGGTACACTCACGGTAATTCTCCTGGGGGCAGCGGACGAGGTAAATGTGGACAAGAGTAAACGTATTGCGCAGGTAGTCGGAACGGTGCATGATCCTACCCAGAAGACGCTGGGTGTGAGCCTGTACAAGAACGTGACCAAGCTGCTTGAGAATGGCAACATCAAGGTGAGCATCAGCGTTAATTGATGTTGCTTGTTGATATTGATGTTATACACCAGCCCAATAACGTCGAGGTTCTTCCCAATGGTCTCGCCGGCATCCCGGATGGGTTGAAGAGGTTGCAGGCGGGCGATGTCAGTGCTGCTAAGCTTGTTGCTCAACCTTGGGCGTAAATGTAGGATAAAGGATGCAACTTTTGTCGTCGACACTACATATGTATACTTAGGCTCCTACTATAAAGAGACACGCCGGGCCACTGGGTGGCTTTATAGGACGAGAAACCCGACATTATGCTGTGTAAATCCAATGAGTACGGCTCAACGATAAGATTATCCAATGTTTTGTTCGATCTTTCGCTCAACGCTGCCCCTCCCCGGAACGCTGCGCTGGCGGTAGTGTCTTATTACTGCCTTTCCTGGCAATTAGTCGGTTTTGATGGGCTGAGTCAGCGCGTCAACTCCGATGGCGCGGGAGTAGCCACCTGTACCAAAGCCTGCCAACGTTGATCTCGCCTACCAGTGCAGCTTGTCTCGACTCTTCCACCACTACGACGACAAATGACGAAGTATATCGGCGATGGATGACCTTTCGCTGAGTAAGCGAACTCCATTTAAAGGTCCTCACTTCAATGCTTCAACACCAACTTCTACCGTCCTCTCTCTTCAAGTTGCCGCAATCAACGCACTCAGCTAATCAATGTCAACTCATAAGGCTCTCGTCGTACTTGAGAAGGGAGGTGAATACGTTGTCAGAGACATTCCTACTCCTAAGCCAGGTCGTGGAGAACTTCTGGTTGAGGTGAAGGCGACTGCTCTCAACCCCGTCGACTGGAAGGTGCACGACCATGGTTATTTCATCTCTGAATGGCCTGCTATCTTGGGTAGTGATGCTGCCGGAGTTGTGAAGGAAATTTGCGAGGGTGTAACGGGTTTTGCAGTCGGTGATAGAGTGTAAGTGATCCGAGCGAAGTCCAGAGAAAAGTAGCTTATATGTGGAAGCAGCATTCACCAGGGATTCTTTACCAACGCGAAGGCGACACACCAGCAGTATTCTATTGTCCCAGCTGAGATTGCTGCCAAGGTACGTACTACAGTCACCGCTTAATTGTCATTTTTGCTCATATGCTCGTCATCTGTAGCTTCCGTCCAATTTATCTTTCGAGGAAGGCTCAACTCTTCCCCTCGTAGCTATCACTGCCGTTTACGGGTTTTACAGCGGCAAGGTCTCTACAGGAGATCTCCTCGGCGCTGAACTCACCGCTCCATGGGAAGAAGGTGGACGTGGCAAGTATGCTGGCCAGCCTATCGTCATTGTTGGAGGTTCTTCCGGAGTGGGTCAACAAGGTGCGCTCTATCCTTTCTACGACGTGCACTCGCTCGATCACTCATCTGTGTTCTTGAACGTAGCTATACAGTTCGCAAGGTTGTCTGGCTTTAGCCCCATCATCACCACTGCCTCTCTCAAGAATGCCGACTTCCTCAAGTCTCTTGGTGCCACGCACGTCATTGATCGTAATGCCGACCTCGCTTCCTTCGTTAAAGCCATCACGTCCGAGCCTCTCAAGTACGTCTTCGATGCTATCGGTCTCAAGCAAACTCAAGAAGCTGCATACGAACTCGTCGCACCTGGCGGAACCCTACTCGTTGTCTTAGACGTCGAAATCGACGAAGCTAAGCGGGACAAGAGCAAACGTACGGCGCGGATCTGGGGCACGTCACATGATCCTAGGCAGAATGCGGTGGCTGTTAGCTTTTATAAGAACTTTACGAAACTGTTGGAGAGTGGGGATATCAAGGTGAGCATGAATAAGGAGTCCGTTTGATGGCGAATTGCTGATGGTGTACGGAACTTCGCATAGCCTAACCGGGTGGAGATTGTTCCCAACGGGCTTGCTGGAATACCTGATGCCTTGGAGAAGCTGAAAGCCGATGCAGTAAGCGCGACCAAGCTCGTTGCCCAGCCGTGGGCGTAAGTGACGTGTAGAAAGGAAGCTGAAGAGTTCTAGTAACGTGTACAAAACAAAATGGATTATACTTATCTTACGAATCTCTCTATCACGGGCGCAGGCACGACTGATCCATTGGGTTTTCTACACTTACCACTTCATTTCAGGGCAAAATGATCAGTCAATTGATAGAATTGCAGGTAATGGTGCGTAATGTTGTAGGACCACATCAGTCATGACGAGATCTAGGGAGATCGCGCGTGCATTCAGATCTCCTTGTGTGGGCTAAGTACCACTAGACGTGACCGACTGTGCGATGTAGATTTGCAAGCACAGCATCGAATGGCGAGTGGAACCACGGTGACAACTTGACGATAACAGCACTTGCGCCTCCTCACTCTAATCGATCTATATATAGACCTCCCGCACTGCGATCGCCTCTGATCTCCTGCGGTCATCCAACTCCGTGCCAGATACATACTCGAGATCGCGGAGCCTGGTGATGGCATGTATAGTTCGTCAGCTGGTCGGGGATGGTGACTATATATAATCTTGTGAGTATTGTTCCTCCTTGAGTAGACCAACCACCACCTCACCCCAGCGACATTGGTCAATTTCTAGTATGCCGACTCACAAAGCCCTCTTCCTACTCGAGAAGCATGGAGAATTCGCCGTGCGTGATGTCGAGACGTACAAACCTGGTCCTGGAGAGCTCTTAGTAGAAATCAAGGCGACCGGTCTGAATCCTCTGGATTGGAAGATCCAGCAGGTAGGCATCTTCGTCAGTGAGTACCCTGCAATTCTGGGTACCGATGCTGCCGGGGTTGTGAAAGAGGTTGGGGAAGGCGTAGAGGGATTTACGGTTGGTGATAGAGTGTACGTTTTCTGTTTCGTCCCTCCTCTTAGCTGGGATTGAGGTCTGATGGCTGCAATACAGCCTGTGGGAGGGGCATTTCATAAACCCGAATGCCACGTTCCAGCAGTACGGTATCGTTCCTGCTGATATAGCAGCAAAGGTAAACCACAGGATCACGGTTGTCCCAGTTCATAGCACACGGCTGACCAAATACTCCGGCAGCTCCCACAAAATCTGTCATTCGAAGAAGGCTCCACACTTCCGAATGCTTTCATTACGGCCGCCTTCGGCTTGTATAGCGGGCAGGTGAACAGCGGTGGATTGCGAGGTGCAGGCTTACGCGGTGCTCAGTTGACACCTTTTTGGGAGGAGGGTGGCCGTGGAAAGTACTCAGGCCACCCCATCCTCGTCATCGGCGGGGCATCCGCCGTTGGACAGTCCAGTAAGTTTCACAATGACCAAGCGTCTGCATGGTGTAAGAGTGCTGATTGCCGGCCGGGAAATATCTTCTAGTTATCCAAGTTGCCAAAATCTCTGGATTTAGACCCATCATTACCACAGCCTCCCTACGAAATGCCGACTTTCTCAAATCTTTGGGAGCAACCCATGTCATTGACCGGAACCTGCCTCTCGGAGACGCCGTGAAAAGTATCACAACCGAGCCGATCAAATATGTCTACGATGCTATATCTACCAAAGACACGCAACAACCGTCGTATGATGTTCTTGCTCCCGGAGGAAAGCTCATCATTGTGCTTCACCCTGCTCTGGACAAAAGCAAGATCGACGATTCCAAGACCATTGTCGAAGCTTTTGGTGCGGTTTACGATCCTGCTCAGAGGGAGTTGGGTGCTATGGTATTCAAACATTTTACCAGTTTGCTGGAAAGCGGAGAAATCAAGGTATGTCTTAAACTACATCTGAGGGTGGACAGTGTCGAGCTGATCTTCGCGGGGATAATTTACTAGCCTAATAACGTAGAGGTCGTCTCGAATGGTTTGGCAGGGATCCCGGAGGGCTTAGAGAGATTGAAGGCGAACAAAGTCAGCGCTAGCAAGCTGGTTGCTCTGCCATGGGCCTGAAGGGGCCTCGGACAGGTGGACAAACGAAGTAAACGCGAGGATGGCGACACACGTACGCACTTAATAAAACAAATTTTTCGACATAATGGGGCTTCGTTTGACGACCTGAGTTCCGAAGCGGCTGCGAGGACATCAAGGTCAGTGCAGTCTGGCTGCTATGTATAACAGAAGTCGCACTAAATACACCTGGATGCAGCACACTCACACTGCATCTCTTACAGACGTAGCTTACTTAAGCTGGTCTCCAACTAAGTGTCTGCTTCAGCAGTGCTGATACGTTTAGCACGTGAGGCCATCGCTGATGAACGTTCGATGAACCTTGATGAACACACACAAGTGCTCGCGCCTATCACTCTTGACTGCTGATACTCATGAGTAGGGATTACTATTGAATATGATACAATAGACCGTTTGCATCGCAAACGGCTTGCAGTCATATCGCACAGAACCCGGCTAACGGGGATTGTTCAAGTTAGTCAGCATCGTGGTATAGATATAAAGCCAGCTGCCAGTAAGTCTCCTGGTTCCCAACAGAGTCCTTTTCACATCTAACATTGCCTCTCACGACAAACCATTCAAGTTGCTGATATGCCGACTCACAAAGCCCTCTATCTCCTTGAAAAGCATGGAGAATTCGCCATTCGTGACGTCGAAACCTACCATCCTGGCCCTGGCGAGCTCCTAGTAGAGATCAAAGCCGTTTCCCTGAACCCCCTTGACTGGAAGGTTCAAGCGCTGGGTCTTTTCGTGACCGAGTATCCGGCTATATTGGGGTACGATGCCGCTGGCGTTGTGAAAGAGGCGGGGGAAGGGACAGAGGGGTTTGCTGTTGGCGATAGAGTGTACGTGTCCAGAACTCTGACCCTTAGTAAATGTTACTGGTGGCTGTAATCATGAAGTCAAATACTGATACTGCGATGATAGACTTTGGGAAGGAACTATATTCAACTCCTCTGGCGCAAACTTCCAGCAATATAGCCTAATTCCCGCCAATATCACCGCAAAGGTACGCTAGTGTTGTAGCACTAGGACCATAACATTACTGACGTTATCACCGTACAGCTCCCCCCAAACATGTCCTTTGAGCAAGGCTCCACCATTCCAAGTGTCTACATCACCGCCGTTTACAGCTTCTTTAGTGGGCTGAGCGGCTCCGAGAGACGTGGCGCTCAACTGACACCATTCTGGGAGGAAGGCGGACGTGGAAAATACTCGAGCCAGCCACTACTTATTCTTGGCGGAGCTTCTAGTGTCGGCCAGGCAGGTGGGTCTGCGCACTCATTCATATACGGAGAATGTACTGATTTGATGATGCTGCCTAGTCATTCAAGTCGCCAAACTCTCCGGATTCAATCCCATCATCGCCACCGCTTCTCTGCGAAACACAGACTTGCTCAAATCCCTGGGAGCGACCCATGTTATTGATCGGAATGCACCACTCGCGCAAGCAGTGAAAGAAACCACCTCTGAACCGATTAAGTATATCTACGATGCCATTTCTACAAAGGAGACTCAGGGGCCTGCCTACCAGGTTCTTGCGCCGGGAGGAACCTTCATTCTTGTGCTCCCGTTTGCGATAGACAGGGCTCAAGTTGACGACTCAAAAACTGTCGTGATAACCTTCGGTTTCTCTTTCGATCCAAGCCAGAAACAACTTGGTGTTGCGGCCTACAAGCATCTTCCAGCGTTGCTTAAAAGCGGCGAGTTCAAGGTGGGTAATTGGATCGCTTTGGAAATGGATATACGAAAGCTAAAGTCGACGTTGCGGTCTTTACCAGCCGAATAACGTGGAAGTGCTACCTAACGGTTTGGCAGGGATCCCTGAGGGCTTAGAGAGATTGAAGGCGAACAAAGTCAGCGCTAGCAAGCTTGTTGCTCTACCATGGGCCTGAGTGGATCTGGGAAAGACGAGATAGTCACGCGAAATACACGCGAGGATGGCGACACGCGCACGTACTTGAGTAATATAGCAAATCTTTTGATATGATGTAGCTTCGTTTGACGATCTTAGTCTCGAAGCCGCCGCGGAATTAAGTATTAAGGTTCGTGCGGTCTAGCTGCTGTACATAACGGAAGCTGCACTAAATGCACTTGGATGCAGCATACTCACACTGCACGTCGTACGGACGTAGCTTGACTGGGACGCTGCCAGTGGCCAGCAACTTGAACTGAGCGCCTGATTTGGGCAGTCACTGTGGTGGCGTTTAGCGCGTGAGGCCATCGTTGATGAATACCGTGACACACAACTGCTTGAGCCAATTACTCTTGACTGCTGATACTGATGAGTCGGGATTACTATTGAATATGATACACTGGACCGTTCGAATCGCAAACAGCCTACAGCCATATCGCCCAGAACCCGATTAACGGGGATTGTTAGTCAGCAGCGTAGTAGGAGAGGGATGATATAAAGTCCACTGCTAGTAAGTCTCTTGGTTCCCAACAAAGTTTCCAGCCCATCTCACATTGCCTCACGACAGACCTTCGACAATATGCCAACTCACAAAGCCCTTTGTCTCGTTGAAAAGCACGGGGAGTTCGCCGTTCGTGACATTGAGACGTACAAACCTGGCCCCGGAGAGCTCCTAGTAGAGGCAAAGGCCATTGGCCTGAACCCTCTTGACTGGAAGATTCAAGAAGTAGGTCTATTTGTCACTGAGTACCCAGCGATTTTAGGATACGATGCCGCTGGTATTGTAAAAGAGGTGGGAGATGGAGTCGATGGCTTTGTCGTTGGCGATAGAGTGTACGTCTTCATTTGGTAGTGTTAGGAGCCAAATACCGTCGAGTACTCATGCTGCGATGATAGACTCTGGGAAGGAGACTTTATGAACTCCTCTCGCGCAAACTACCAGCAATACAGCATCGTTCCCGCCAATCTTACTGCAAAGGTACGCCGCATCACGACCTTGGCAGCATTTACTACTCTACTAACATTAGCGTTGTAAAGCTTCCACCAAAGCTTTCTTTCGAACAAGGTTCCACTATTCCGAGTACCTACATCACTGCCGTTTTCAGCTTCTATAGTAGGCCGATCGAGGGTTCGGGGATTCGTGGCGCTCAACTAACGCCATTCTGGGAGGAGGGTGGTCGTGGAAAATACTCGGGCCAGCCACTACTTGTTATTGGAGGAGCTTCCGGCGTAGGCCAGGCAGGTGGGTCTGCGCACTCTATTCATCCACGGAGAATGCACTGACTAGACGACGTTTCCCAGCCATCCAAGTCGCTAAACTCTCTGGATTCAATCCCATCATTGCCACTGCCTCTCTGCGAAACACAGAATTGCTCAAGTCTCTGGGAGCGACCCATGTCATTGACCGGAATGCACCACTTGCGGAAGCAGTGAAATCAATCACATCTGCACCGATCAAGTACATCTACGACGCCATCTCTATCAAGGAGACGCAAGAGCCTGCCTACCAGGTTCTTTCCCCGGGAGGGACCTTCATTCTTGTGCTCCCATTCGCGATAGACAAGGACAACGTTGACGATTCAAAGGTCGTCGTGGCAACTTTCGGTTGGCCCTATGATCCTGATCAGGGCGACCTCGGTGTTGGAGCATTTAAGCATCTCTCCGCCCTAATTGAGAGCGGTGAGTTCAAGGTGAGTACTCGAAGTTCTGCGGGGTGAGTGGATAGTAGCTGAAACGTACATTTCAACCAGCCAAATAACGTGGAGATTGTACCGGGCGGCCTTGCTGGTATTCCCAAGGCGTTAGAGAGGTTCAAGGAGAACTCTGTCAGCGCTACCAAGCTTGTTACTCTGCCATAGGGATGACTACGAGTCGACAATCGGTGAATAGGAGCTCTGAGTTATAACTGGTGTGTATAAGTATGTATAATTATAACGAATGAATGCAAGAGTATACAGTGATGTCAACACATCACCTCAATTCGAAACGACGTTGATATAAGGAGCTCGAGGATACGACTTATGGATGTGGACGGACGCTGCCAGTATGTGCTCACATCATCATGTTAGAGCTATACTGTACGTCATACCAGGTCTACTACTTAGGGTGTGCGCTGTGCGCTTGCAACGACTCGCTGCTACTACACCGCCGCATAGAGACATAAGTACATAGTCTAAATGTCATTCGGACGCTGGCTCTAGGAGTCCAAGCTCAGTCTACTTTTAGCAGTATTGATCGATATTGATCCTTGTGGCATTTAGCGCGTGAGGCCGTCGACCGGCGCCAGCTATGCTACTTACAACTTGGCATCCATGACCGTCCCGTCAAAAACTGATGCTCTACAGATGTAGCAATGCATCGCGTTTCCTCACCGCGTGGTATGAGCCCGCGTATGTCTTCACGGCCTGTATCGTCGAGCAGAAGGTTGTCGAGGTCACTTGGGCCATAGTGCAACGACTGGTCGACAGTGGCCATCAGATTGGGACCTTCCGCCCGACAGGTGGAAGTGAGATGAGGCAGAGACATGTTCTCTCTATCCTCTTCTGGAATTATTTTGAAAGGTTAGTCCCTCGAGACGCTCCCGAGAGCTTCTTCTGACGCTTTCTTTGCTAGGTGGCTGTAATGCCTGCCTGTAGTACAGCCGGCGCGGCGACCAGCTTTTCGTCGTCCACCATGACCTCGCTCTTATATTCGTCTCCCTGGGGCTCGTCACTCTCCGTCGCCCTCACGCATCTATTTCTCTGGCTTGGTGCTGCTTGTTTTGGTAGCATCATTTTATCTGTATCGCGCTGTCAGCGGTTTCTCTCTCGCTTTATGGTTTATGTCCCGCCAGGAACCCGGCGAGCACACCCTGGGCGGTGTCGGTGCATGCTCGTAACTCACTCCTCGCACGCAATATCTATATGAGGCGCTCTATCATCGTGTGTACGCATGTGTTCGCGCCGGTTGACTCAGGAATCGGGCTTAGTACTGAGCACGTCGGGCTTACTACTAAACATGATCTATCTTTGCAAGTAGCCGACGCTAATACTACCCATCGAGCAGAACCCGATATACGGAGATTGTTAGTCATCGTTATGGATAGGATATAAGATCTCCTGCTGGTAAGTCTGCTATTCACCAACAGCCCTATTCACTTTCTCTCGCAGCGAACATTCGACAATATGGCAACCCATAAAGCCCTTCTACTCCTCGAAAAGCATGGAGAGTTTGCCGTTCGCGACGTCGAGACGTACAAACCCGGCCCTGGAGAACTTCTAATAGAGATCAAGGCCGTCTCTTTGAACCCCCTTGACTGGAAGGTTCACGCTATAGGTGTGTTCGTGAGTAAGTATCCGGCCATATTGGGGTATGATGCAGCTGGTGTTGTCAAAGAGGTGGGAGAGGGGGTAGAAGGCTTCGCCGTTGGCGATAGAGTGTACGTATACAGAATCCTGACAATGACCTTGATGGCACTGATTCTGCGATGATAGACTCTGGGAAGGAACATTGTTTAACTCCTCTCGCGCGAATTTCCAGCAATATAGCCTCGTTCCCGCCGATATCACCGCCAAGGTACACCAACCTCTTCATTGCTCCAGGGCTGTAGCATCGTTCAGGTTACTAATGTCAATACTGTACAGCTCCCACCTAGCATCTCTTTCGAACAAGGCTCGACCATTCCGAGTGTTTATATCACTGCCGTATTCAGCTTCTATAGTGGGCTGAGTGGTTCCGAAAGACGTGGTGCTCAACTGACGCCATTCTGGGTGGAAGGCGGACGTGGGACATATACAGGCCAGCCACTGCTCATTATTGGAGGAGCCTCTAGCGTTGGTCAGGCAGGTGAGTCTGCATTTATCAGTGTAGCGCACGACCTACAGAGAGTATATTAATTTTAATACGCTGTCCAGTCATCCAAATTGCCAAACTCTCCGGATTCAGTCCCATCATTGCCACCGCCTCTTTGCGAAACGTCGACCTTCTCAAGTCCTTGGGAGCAACCCACGTTATTGACCGGAACGCACCCCTGGAAGATGCAGTGAAAGCAGTGACTTCTGAACCAATCACATACATTTACGACTCCATCTCTACAAAGGAGACGCAGGTCCCTGCGTACGAGCTTCTCGCACCGGGTGGGACCTTCATCATCGTCTTACCGTTCGCGGTAGACAAGGATAAGGTGGACGACTCAAAGGTCGTTGTGGCATCTTTCGGTTCCCCTTACGATCCCAACCAGAAGCCGCTCGGTGTTGTGGCTTATAAGCATCTCCCTGCCTTGCTTGAAAGCGGTGAATTTAAGGTTGGTATTTGAACTTCATCGGGCGATGAGCAAGAATGGCTTAAGAATATTTTGCGATTTGAACAGCCGAATAATGTGGAGCTTGTATCCAACGGTCTTGCTGGGATTCCCAAGGCGTTGGAGCGGTTTAAGACGAACTCTGTTAGCGCTGTTAAGCTCGTCGCTTTGCCTTGGGAATGAACAGGAGAGATACGCAAAGTGAAAAGGACCCTTTCATCATGTCCACGGTATCTATGTATAATCACAATTGATGCAATAAAATACTACAGCGGCCCGGGTTTTGACATATACCGTACATTCAAATCTACATTGATTTTCGGAGCGCAGAGCTTATGGATGTGAAAGACTTCGTGCATTTGCTTCAAAAACAGATGAACGGTACGTATTTTTCGATCCAGATACGATAGCAGAATATGATACATAAATCAAACAACAAGCGATACTATGCGACCTCCATATCCGAACCGTCGCTGTTTCTTCCACTATCGCTCTTGGCACCACTACCCGAAAAATCACTGTCCTAGACTTGCGAGCGTACTTAGCAATGACAATGGACGCATGCTTGTTTCTTGGACTCACCTCTGCTAAATTCCACCCTGACATCACACAGATATCGTACCAAATCCCTTTCTGAAGCTCGGAGAACGCCGTGAATACCCGGGGAGCGCAAGCATTGCACAAATTATCGCGACCTGGGCTGTTTTCATCTCCAGAATGACGCCAAAGCCACTCGTCCATGGGCCGCATTGCCATAAGACTCGTCATGGAACGAGACGAGTGTGCAGTGGCAGTCAAGTAGGCCAGTGTAGCAAAACATGACTCCTTCTGTACGTCAAATGGCTGGCGACAAGTTCGGGGGCTTTGTTGAATGTCTGAGAATATCTTGAAAAACTTCAATTTCTGTTCCACCAGAAATTCGCGGACTTTGATACACTCTTGCAACTCTGCAAAGGACAGCGTGTGAATTCGATCCATGTTCTGGTTCGACGCAGCAGCAAAAAGAATGTCGGTGGATGATATGTGGGCGGCGCATTGAAATAACGCTATTGGTGCTAAGTCGTTTAAGCCGAGTTGACGAGCAAAGTGGAGGATAGCGATACAATCATTGTTATCCCACCAAACTTGACATGATGGGGTTCGTATACTGTTTGTATGATCGTGGTCGGGGTCTTCGTCTCTTTCAGCCGTATAGCACATGCGTATCCTTCGTATCGCCTCGTCCTTGATCTCTGTAAACCCATATTTATAGCCCAGACGAAGTGCTGAAGCAACAGTTAAAAACTCGAGCTTCACGTTGTGACTGTAGAATCTAAATATTGTTGCAATCAGTGTAATACAGGAACATTTGCTGGATGACGCACCGCTGGCTACCAGATAATTCGAAAATGATACTGAGCACGGTTGCAACCTCTTCTGCTCCGTCATCCGCTAGATGGACGACTGGACAACCTTCGTATGTATCTTTGGCCTTACCAATCTCCGGTTGAGGGATCTCGAACATATCGCGGAAAATTTCTGAGTATCTGACGAGCGGCCCTCGATATACGCGGAAACCTGTATTTTCGGCAACGAGAACGACATTGCCATCTTCGTACCACAAGGTCGGATGCTTGGTGAATTCCTGAACGGTCATTGCGATAACTTACGCGTTCCCCAGAATCGAGTCAGAGTCCGACTGACAGGTAATGGCAGTGTAGTACACTAATGGTGCCACGTTCGAGGAAGAAACTATTAAGCGCTTACTGCCCCTGAAAAACATTTGCTTTGAGCTCAGCGTGTTGGGTTTAATATGTACCATCGCGTTGAGCATACCTACTTTATGTCTGGTATCAAGTACCAAGGCTAAGGGTTGATTACGAGCTTAGTTATCCCACAACCGAAATGACGCTGTCGTAATGCTGGAGGCCCGACGCGTCCGAGTCGAGAGCAAGTACCATACAGCCGACAAGTAGTCTATAGTAGTAGGTATCCAGCGGTCAGTCTTCTGACAACATAAGTACGAGAACGGAGATACAAGAGGACATGAATACTTTCATAAAGTTCTGTATGATAAGCAGTGTCACCGTCCGTTACGAAGGGCGAGTTTCTAGATCATAATAAGGAGCACGATTTGGCCGATACAACTCACATAATAAACGTCAAAGGTGCGGAGAATATATAAATATGGTAGTTAGAGGAGAGAAAAAGTCTGTGTATCGTCGCGACAGCAAAGTCCTCACCGCTGCCAGTGGCACCGATCTCCCGGGCCCCTCCGTCCAGCGCGACTAATTCACCTTGTGCACGTCCCTTTTGTGCCTCTTCATGGTATCCTGACGCGAGAATGGCTTGCGGCATAAGTCGCAAGTCCACTTCCGAGGGCCATGCACGGAATCCATATGCCTATGCAGCTCGTGCGGGCGTTTAAAGGGAGTTCTCCCACAGACCCCACAGACGAGCTGCGCCGAGGATGGCTGTGCCGTAGGTGTAGCTTCATTTGTCCAGTCCTGGTTATCGGCGGTCTGTAAGGCGTCGTGGACCGGAAGTTGGGGAATGTATGGGCCTGTACTGGAAATGCCAGGCGCGATGAGAGGGCGCGATGAATTCTTGGCAGAGTGCAAGCCCTCTAAGCCAATTTCCGCGGCAGGAAAGGCTGGGGGTACGACATGAAGCTGCATGCTCGTTCCATTAGTATGTGGATAGTGGACCGCCCCAGCAGCGGGAGACTGCACCGCATTGACTTGGGAGAGCATAACGGTTTCTGTGGAAAACGTCTCATCAGCCCATGCGAATTTAGTTGCGAGTAAGAGACAGCCTTACGGTGTCCTGAAGGGGCATGAAGATGTACAGTTTGCGCCGCAAGAGTATACGGAGGACCGAAAAGGCCGTGATCAACAGAGTAATACGGGTAAATCTGGTATGGGCCGCGGTTCGTTGACGACACACGATCTCCAGTAGAGATCGCAGAAGGAAGGCAGTAGGTCGAGTCTGGATGTGGACGCTGAGCGACACCTCCGTGCTGCACAACGGCGCGTCGTAAAACGAGCTGTTGAGCAAAGTGGACAGTCGCTGCGCCTCGTGAAGATGTTGCCTGCTGCGGAGGAGCAGGATTATCTTCATGGGTGCAGCTGCTCCTAGTCGGAGGAACGCCGGAAGCATCGTTATTGTAGTCTTCAGTGTGTTGGTACATCGTAGAGTCTGCAAGAGTGCCACTGCAGTTTTAGTCAGTGGGCCCGTCTTTTTATGTAGGGATATGCGTGATCTATGCATAGCATGCCAACGATGAGGCTACGACACTCGTAGATTACTGGCCGAAAACCCTTGAGGTCGGGTTGCATAGGGTAGAGGCAAAATCTAAGTTCCCGGGTTGATAGGGTAGACACAAAGTTTGACCACAGTGCCAAAGGTGTCCACGCCGCGGGAATTGACGGACGATTACTACAGCACCCTTTTGAGGATACTCGTGTTGCGACCCAGCCTGAGGGACGCCGATGCACTGCGATTTGTGATTCAACGTTGTTGTTCATATGTAAAGTTGGACGGGCACTTACAGAGCGTATCACCAGAACATCGTAGGCAGCAAACAATGTCCATTCTTTGTTCAGGGCCAGGAAAGTAGTGTCAGATGCATCTTTGACAGAAGCCTGTGTTAAACGTAGTACAAGTACAAGGCGGAAACTGAATGCGCATGTCTACCGTACAAAAATCTAGAGTGCGTATGTAAGAGCGGTGTTAGCGTTGAAAGAACCTACTTTACATGGAGGGGGCTACCGTTGGATATCAAGTAGAGGTGTGGCGGTGTCTTTGATACAGCGTGGGCTATATATCAAAATTCGAAGTACACACTGGCAGTGCGTACAACGTGGTGTTGATTCGCTGGAACCGATAGTCTGGGGCATGGCAGAGACCGGCGACAAGCCACGCGGCAAGTAAAGTCGTACTGCCCAGTTGGAGTGAGTAGGAGGCCAGCGATGACAGATAGCGATCGCTGGCGTCTGAGGTCATAGACACGACCACCGCAGTCGGAGTTAACGAGCTTCAGCGGCCGTCAGCCTATGATTGCGCTATGCGTCGGGAATAGCGAGAGGTGTTCACAGTGGAGACAGACAAAGAGAGCTGTTAAGTTGCGTCCTCGAAGTATTTATTAGGACCCTGAGCATAGGCTGATCGGTGTTTTAAGAAGGCTATGGTTCCATATGTAGACGGCCCGAAGATTGAGCATTACCAGTGCGTGCATGGATCTGGATAGGAAAGTAAGTACACTTACTCAAAGCAAAAAGAAGCCTCTCACTAAATGAGCTATCCGTTGTTTGCCGGTGTATCAACTTGAACGTGGCACCTGCACGACTCTGGCACTTGTAGTATGGAGCCACAATATATGCGATTCTGGTCTTTCGCAACTGACACGAGTTCATCCAGTAGTTGTCCTTAACAGGCGGATTCCGAGGACGAGTTGACGATCAATAGTATTGGGACTCGATGCAGCTGGAGGCAAAATGAAATGATGGCAGAAACCCGGGCAGCCGCGCAGAGAATGGGCGTCCATGACATAAGCATCAGATTCTCGATTGAATCTGATGCCGATGAGCTTCGAATTGCTTGAATAGGCAGTTCCTGTCTACGTAGCGCTAAGTTGAAAGGGCTCATAACGACCAAAATACGACATGTAATCATTCATAGCTCCGATGGAGGATCACTTCTTTTACTCGCAATGGTTTATATATACGGGTATGGCTCTGTTCTCATCCAAGAGAAGTACTTGTGGTGAGACCTTCTCCTCGTAATAGATCAACATCCAGGCATAGAGCTATCCCACATCATCTACAGTCAGACAGTATTTTCTATGAGTTCTGGCTTGTACTTACGCACCACTAGCGTCAGTAATTAGCGTCGACGGTCAAGCTCTGTAATAAACTGTCTGCTGTGGGAATATGTCTTTTTGCTCTCTTCGTTCTTGCCCGGTGCGCAACACCGGTTATACTTACAACGACATACGCACGCACACTTCTCCGGAGTGAGATGGTTAATTATAGTAACGTCGCTGCATTGTCTTGATGACAAACAATTCCGCGTCTACTTAGTCTTGAAACGTTATGGGCTGTTATGGAGCGGTATCGGCGTACCCTGGGACCTTGGTGTAGTTACCCTTGATGATAGGAAGGTGCGGATCACAAGAATGGAATTGAAGGGGATCTGTCAGGATGGCCACAACATCATTGCCCCCTCGAAACGAGCAGTCGCGTGCGTTCGAGGCTTGTCCGCAGTCGGTGTGACCAGCGTGACAAGGGCGGCGGCAGTCCGGCAGAGACCGTGACGAATAGGACCATGCAGCACACAAAGGCTGTCCGTGATGGTTCGAGCATCTTGTCGCTGTTCATCACGACGCCCGACGCCCTGTACTGACGTGTTGTACTCTCTTGTACTGACTACTGACGATTCTCACGGCTTTACGCAATGTCGAATACCCCGTACGCCTCGCTCCAAGAATACCGTGACAGGCCGGCCGGTGTGACGGCCTCCACCTCCGACCTACAGGACTACTACTCTGATGTCCCCGTGAGTTTATTCTTGTCCAAAACACTTCACGAGTCGTCTGCGGCGAACTCATCCCTTCATTTTCCTCCTTTCCTCCTCCCCTCATCTTCACTCCTAGCCGCCCCATCGTCTGTCAGGCGCAGACGACCCCTACGCCTCCAGCAGCTACCTCCATTTACCCCCAGAAACAGGTCGACAAGCACCAGCCATGTCCGGATACACCAACATGGAAAACAACTCGCCCTACAAGGAGCCAGAGTACAGCAGCAGCCACTGGCTTGAGCAGCAGGAAAAGAAGGGCCGCAAGTCGAAGTACATCGTACGTCGTGTCCCATCATGTTGAGAACGTTGAGATGTCGCAGTCACCCATGTCACCTCAACTTCAGGTCATCGGTTCACTGGTTGGACTTGTCATTCTCGTAGCCGCAGGTATTGCTATCGGCGTCACTGTGTCCAAGAACCACCACAGCTCTGCATCGTCCGCCCTCAGTAGCTCAAACAGTACTGGTGGTAAGAGTGGCGCCGTCAACGAGACCAACCCGAACGATCCTAGTTCGTTCGTCAAGAATGACGCGCTCAAGCACTCGTTCTATGGCTTGGCTTACACCCCTGAGGGCTCACAGCTTCCCGACTGTGGTAACTCGCTCGGTATGTGCCTTGGAATGTGGAGTTTAATATCTTGGCTGAACTGCGGTTTGAAGGCGCTGTTATCGAGGACATCCAGGTAGGATCTTTTCATGAATATCAAATGGTGCTCATAACTGACGTTATTTGCAGCTCATGTCCCAGCTAACTTCTGTGAGTTCAAATCTTATATGTTCACTCTGGATGTGATCCTCACATTATTTTAGCGAATCCGTCTGTATGGAGCTGACTGCAACCAGTCTGCGCTCGTCGTACGTTCTAATGTGCTTGAGGTTTTGAATGCGGTCACTCATCGGGCAACCCTAGCTCGAGGCCATCAAGCAGACCAAGGTCGATATGGGTGTCTACCTCGGTATCTACAACGTCCCCACTGATGGCGGCGCTGCATACGTCCGTCAACGGGACACCATCGTCGACGCGCTCAAGACTTACGGAACAGACCACGTCCTCGGCATCACGGTCGGCAACGAGTTCATGTTAAAGTTCGCACCCTGGATTTCATTCACCTGACTAACCTGGCTCTGATCTGGAACCTCATTCTAGCTATGTTACCAACTACGCTGGTGGTGCCGATGTCAACACACCCCAGGGAGACGTAGGTGCCGAGCTCTTGATTGCCAACATTACGGATGCTCGCAGCACCTTTGGCGGCTTGGGTCTGTCAACGACTTTGCCCATTGGAACCGCCGATGCTGGCAGCTACTTCAACCTCCAAGTGCTGGAGAAGGTCGATTACGGAGTATGTCGTAAATTGTCTCAACCGAGATGTCACGCTGACAGCGTATGCTATTTTTAGATGTCCAACGTCCACCCATGGTTCGCCAACGTTTCCATTGCCGAAGCTGCCGGCTGGACGGCCGACTTCTTCCAGGAGACCAACGTCGATGTTGCCAACAACCTCACCAACAAGCCCAAGATGTTCATCGCCGAGACCGGTTGGCCGAGCAAGTCCAGTGACGCTGGCAACGCTAACAACGGTCCTTCGCTCGCGTCGGTGGATAACTTGCAGATATTCCTTGACACGTTTGTGTGCCAGGCGAACACGAACGGGACTGGATACTTCTACTTCGAGTACTTTGACGAGACGTGGAAGGATGCACAGTTCGGTGGTGTTGAGGGCTGGTGGGGATTGTTTAACGCCGAGTACGTGCTCTCAGTCTCTCATTCCTTCAAGTCTCTAATCCTCTTCTATTGTAGCAAAACCCTCAAGAACATCACCATTCCAGACTGCCACATCGACTAAGGATCGGTTTATATCTCTACTATTCCCTCATCTCTACAGCCATGGACCTTATCTTTTCTGGACTACGCTCTGTTCTCTCTCGCGCTCCCTCTGTTGTTCAACTCCTCTATTTCTTTTATGGCGCACAGATCTGTGGGTGACTATCGCCGATGGACACTGTAGTTTACCCATTTTCTTTACGCGTCGAACCCTCTTTCTCGCATCGTTGCGAATTCCACTCGTTTCTTCTCGTCGCTCCTTTATACGTCGGATCCTTGACCGGATCTCAGGATTATGATCATTGACTTCCGTCACTCTCATCGCCTCCGTCTCCCCATTTCGTCATCTCTCGAACGCACGAATGTATTCTCATGGTTAGTGGTTAAAAACGGACAGTAATCTACTCTAGGTTTCTTGATGATCCCTTTCTTGGGTCTATGGTACGGTTATGTGACTTGTGCGCTGGTAGCATTTCCATTGGTGGTACGTAGTTTTCGTTGTGTACGGCTTGTATTCTCCGCTAATGATCCTTTCGACGTGTCACAGATACCTGCTCACTCCTTCCATGCGCTGCGCAGAATGCTGAAAACTGCCTTCTAGCCTCACGCGGGGCGCGTTCAAGGATGCCCCTGTCAGCGTCTTCGGCTCGCACTGACATATACGGACGATTGTTCCCAGTAGGTGACATCGTGACTACCTCCATGGTCAAAACACCCGCCAGAAGATCATACGAGAAGCCGGAACAACATCCTCAACCTCATATATTCTGGCCAGACGGTATGTGCCTTAGCAACTCCTGAACTCCAGCTCGATTAAATAGCTAAGTGATGGTCGAAGATATTTTTACACAGCAATACATACGCAAATGACAGAAATCGGCGTCAGTTGTGTCTAAATATAACTTCTCGTCAATTTCAAGGAATCCGGTCATGGACATGCTGTTTCGAAGCATTCAACTCTGGCCGACATGTCAAGGATATGCCCTGCCGAGCATTATCCTTGACGTCTACCGACGTGGTCTGCATCACCGTCCGGCCGACATATGACCGTCTGGGTCTTCGTTCGCTGTCGTGGCCACTCATGACATCCTCAGCTGCGTCTTCGTCAGGCATTGTAGAATGGAGCAAGATACTTTCCTCGGCGGTTTGGCTTGGCACATGAACGTTCGCGGCGCCAGTTCAGAAGTTCACTCCTTTGACTGCACTTCAAAGTCGTCAAATTGGATTGGTGGACGTACCTGCCGTACACTCATGTGTTCGTGTCGGATGGCCAGCAGTTACTGCGAACATTGTCCACGGAGGGGTGATCGTTATGTGGCGGATGGTATATAAGGGAGGAGAAGAGAGGAGTTACGAAGTCAGTCAAACCTCAGCAGCGAGCAGCAAGTCCTTCAAGCACATACCCCAAGGTTTTTCGACATGGCCAAGGTTTCTGCGTCCTTTGCGGCTCTCGCCGTCCTCCTTCCTCTCGTCTCTGCTCAGTCCCAAGTCTGGGGCCAATGTAAGTTTCTTGATTTTGTAGCACATATATTGTAGTTGATATGTTTGCGCATAGGCGGTGGTATCGGCTGGACTGGCCCAACCACCTGTGTTGCCGGTTCGTCCTGCGTCAAGTCTAACGACTACTACTCGCAGTGTATTCCTGGTGTAAGTGTTTGTACACTGAAGTACATCAACTCTCGATTCTGACAATAAATTTCGAATAGGCTGCTGCTCCCTCATCCGTCCCGCCACCCAGTCAACCGAGTTCCGCTCCCCCGAGTTCGCCGAGCTCTTCCTCTGCTAAGCTGCAGACGGTCGCGAAAACTGCTGGCAAGCTCTACTTCGGTACCGCCACCGACAACAGCGAGCTCAGCGATGCCGCTTACACCGCCATCCTTGACGACAACACCATGTTCGGCCAGATCACCCCCGCTAACAGTATGAAGTGGGATGCTACGGAGCCTTCTCAGGGCCAGTTTACGTTCAGCGGTGCCGACCAGATTGCCAACCTCGCCAAGACGAACAATATGCTTCTCCGCGGTATGTTTACTGTTGCTATCCTGTGTGAAGTGGTGAAGAAGCTGACCGAAATGGAAAGGCCACAACTGCGTCTGGTACAACCAGCTCCCGAGCTGGGTGTCGAACGGAGGGTTCACCACTGCTCAACTCACGACCATCATCCAAAACCACTGCAGTACTCTTGTTTCTCGCTACAAGGGTCAAGTGTACGTTTGTTATCTCTACCTGTTTCTCAAGATGCATACTAACTTCTTCTTGACAGTTGTACGTGTCTTATTCGTTCCGTTCCCAGTTCTGGCCCTTCTAATCAGTTCATTCTCTACTCCCTGAAGACGCCTGGGATGTCGTTAACGGTTAGTACAACTTGACATTGAACATTGAATCTACCTCTCACCTCTTTTTATAGAGCCATTCAACGACGACGGCACATGGCGGTCCGACGTGTTCTACAACACTCTGGGCACTTCTTTCGTACAGATTGCTCTCAACGCCGCTCGCCAGGCTGACCCTACCGCGAAGCTATACATCAACGACTACAACATCGAGTACCCAGGCGCCAAGTCTACCGCCATGCAGAACCTCGTCAAGTCCCTGAAGTCTGCAAACGTTCCGCTCGACGGCATAGGTCTCCAGAGTCACTTCATCGTTGGCGGGACGCCCTCCGCCTCAAGCCTCGAGCAGAACATGAACGCTTTCACCGCGCTTGGTGTTGAGGTTGCTGTTACGGAACTCGATATCCGCATGACCCTCCCTTCAACACCCGCTCTGTTGGCTCAACAGAAGACGGACTATACGACAGTCATCTCTGCTTGCCAGGCCGTCAAGGGATGTGTTGGTGTTACAGTTTGGGACTGGACTGACAAGTACTCTTGGGTGCCCAGCACCTTCTCTGGCCAGGGCGCTGCTTGCCCGTGGGACCAGGTACGGGTTCTATTCATGTCCTGGGAAGGAACGTTACGCTAAACCGCTTGTCAATACAGAACTTCCAGAAGAAGCCTGCTTTCGATGGTATTGTCGCTGGGTTTCAGTCTTGAACGCTCCCTCACGAATGCGGGGAAGACGTAGTGGTTAAAATTATGCGGGGTAATATTGTATTCTGCGCTTGCTGACTGTCATCTGTCTGGGAAATGCAATCGTTTTCAATAGAGCTCATTAAGTGTGACGATCACTCGAGTGTCACGGTCCGAATGCATTCGTTCGGGTAGACTGTATCGCGGAGGGTCGGGGTCCCGTATGTTACCCCACACCTCCACTATCGACTGTAAGTGACTTCGTTAGCTAAATAAGCTATACGCGGAGTTTCTGGATGCTCATTATCTCACAGTTATAGCTAGTCTGATGTCGCAATGACATTGATACATCGGCCCTTCGAGAAATTTATTACTCTTTTGACTGGATATGTATATGCGCCCCACCCCGCCTTGTTAACTAGTCCTCCGAGATCGTCAGGGACTCTCGAGCCCATCCTATTGCTATCGGCAGGCTTTGACGTTCTCTCCTCCTGAGGACTCACGAGGCATGCAAAAGGCTTCTGCACTGAGAGGGACGTTCTTTGACGCGTGAAGCCCAGCCGCAGTCGAGCCGTCTAGTGAGTTTCTCACACTCCCATGACTTTACTTCGAAGCTCATGTGAAATATGACGCGGTTTCGTAGTCGTGGGGACAAGTGCGACCGTTATCCCTACTGGTATGGATCAGGTTGCTCGTCAGCTGCCATGTATGCCCCAAATGCTGTGCTCAAATTCACAGAAATCGGGATCGCCTTGCTATTCTAGTGACAAGTCACAGATACATGGGAAGTCTTCAACTACTTCAGTCTTGTGCTTGGAGCGTCTTGATAAACTAGTCCCGACCGCAACACATGTGAGTACTCCTATACAACCCGCTTGTCTCTGACACAGGGTACCCATTGTATCGTAGTTCAGTCGATATTACCAGTGAACTGAGTAATAAACAGCGGAGACTCAGGGCCCACAATACAACCACAGGAAAGCCAATACAACGCTCTTCATAGACCGCAACCGGCCAAAATCCCGACATGACAAACCCTCAGGCCTCATGTTCGGCATTGAACGACATCTATTCCAGGTATACGAGAATGATGACCTTCTGTGGGATATTTTACTCACATATACGTGTCTGCAGGCCGCGGGGTGAAAGGTGGAAGCGGTCTCAGTGGTCGGCTCAATCGACAGTGTCAGGTGAGACAAATAACCAGGACCGAGCTCTCAAGCGGCGCCAGGTCCTCATGGTCCGCTTCAATGTTCATATACCAGTGAGGCGGCTCCATCTACGGGTGCTATGTCGTCGACTACATAAGCGATAATATAACCCGTACAATCATCAGGGCCTCGACATCTCGCCACAGAAATTGGTTCATCGACATGCTCAAGCTCTCCACCTGCGTAATAGCTCTTGCTTTCCTCTCTCCGAATCTCGTTGGGGGTAGTCCGGCACTCGTCGAGAGAGCTTCAGCTCCTCAATCTACATCCAGTGCCAAGTTACATACTCTCGCTACTTCCAAGGGGAAACTCTACTTTGGCTCCGCGACGGACAATCCAGAGCTTACCAACACCGCCTATGTTGCTCAGCTCGACGACAGTACTATGTTCGGTCAGACCACTGCGACTAATAGTATGAAGTGGGACGCTACCGAGCCCAATCAGGGCCAGTTCACCTTTGCTGGCGCTGACCAGATTGCAAATCTGGCCCAGTCGACGGGAAAGCTCCTCCGTGGTATGATGCGATGCTGGCTTGGTTTCATATAAGACTCACATATTTATTTCAAGGTCATAATTGCGTTTGGCACAACCAGCTCCCTAGCTGGGTATCCAACGGCCAGTTTACAGCCGCAGAGCTTACGTCGATCATTCAAAATCACTGCGGTACACTGGTTGCACGATACAAGGGACGAACGTGGGTCTCTTTGTTTATTATTATATAATCCGGAATACCTGCTAATCATTCTGTTCTATCAGATGTACGTTAATATAGTTGAACCTCCCGTAGTTCTAAGCTCACCTCGGCTTTTACCTTCTTAGATGCCTGGGATGTTGTCAACGGTTTGTGTCTACTTCATAAAGTTCCGAAGCACATACTCACTGGAATTTTTCAGAGCCCTTCAACGATGACGGCACTTTCCGTAGCGATATCTTCTTCAACACATTGGGTACATCGTATATTCCGATCGCTCTGAACGCAGCTCGTCAAGCCGACCCCGCTGCCAAGCTCTACATAAACGACTTCAACATCGAGTTTCCAGGGGTAAAATCTACCGCCATGCAGAACCTGGTCAGGACTTTGAAGCAATCAAACACACCACTTGACGGTATAGGCCTGCAGAGCCACTTTATTGTCGGCGAAACACCGTCCACAGCGAGTCAGGTACAGAACATGAACGCATTCACCGCTCTGGGAGTAGAAGTCGCCATTACAGAGCTCGACGTTCGGATGACACTTCCAGCGACCCCACAGCTCCTCGCACAGCAAAAGGCCGACTATACGAGCACCGTGGCTGCATGCCAGCAAGTATCGAGATGTGTTGGGATCACCATTTGGGACTGGACCGACAAGTTCTCGTGGGTCCCTGGTACATTCGCGGGCCAGGGTGCTGCATGCCCATGGGATGAGGTACGTAGAACGGGCAAATACCATGATAGTAGCTAACGCATGACATGCAGAACTTCGTGAAGAAACCCGCATTCGATGGGATTGCTATCGGCTTCGGTAATTGACAACCTCGTGACAAGGATATAGTCCTGCGGTGAAATAATATTGGCCATGTGATTGTGTTTCGTTTCGTCCCGAATATTATCCTGTTTACCGTACCACGAGTCTCAGTCGCATGCGGCAGCGCACTGTCAATATGCATAAAAATAATCAGTAGATGCAGGGAAGGTGCGTCCTGCCGTGGGTATCGCTCGGCTCCGAGTAACTTTAAGGATCATCGTCGATAGAGATATCCGGCGGCCAACCAGTACCTCGGAATATTCCAGCTCACGTAGCGGGCGTATGGATGATACGACCGCACCGTGCACGGCTGTCCAGACTGTAGCCGACTTGTAGATTGACATAAACCAGATCATACTCATCATGGGACTCATCCTGTGCCTGCAGTTATAACCAACAAATCCCCGATGTAATTAGCAGTTGTTGGGGGAAATATCGAGTATAAGAGGGCCTACTACGTGCCCGATGTCCTCTGGCAAGACTGCAGTTACTTCGCCACCATGTTCTTGACAGCGTCCTTCGCGACACTTGCTCTGCTCCTCCCTTCCGTTTATGCCCAGTCGCAAGTCTGGGGCCAATGTGAGTACTCGAATCGCGACAATTTTGATTCTTGTCCTGAGGTATGACAGGTGGCGGTCAAGGATGGTCTGGTCCTACCACCTGTGTCTCTGGAAGCACATGCGTCGCACAGAGTCAATGGTACTCACAATGTCTCCCAAGTGTAAGTCGCCATATCGAATATTTGGCTGGTATATCGTCTAATTATCCTTCAGAGCTCCGTCCCATCTTCGAGTTCAGGCTCTTCTAGTGCCCCCAGCTCGACATCATCTTCGTCCGGCAGCCAGTCAACCTCCACGGCCAAGTTGAACACCCTGGCTAAGGCCAAAGGAAAACTCTACTTCGGTTCCGCCACCGACAATCCAGAGCTTTCTGACACCGCATACGTCGCAATCCTCAGCGACAGTACGACGTTCGGCCAGATCACGCCTGGTAACAGCATGAAGTGGGATGCCACTGAGCCATCTCAGGGTCAGTTCTCCTGGACTGGGGCCGACCAGATTGTCAACCTCGCCAAGACTAATGGCCAGATTCTTCGCGGTATGTAGGATTCATGTTGATCGAGAATGGTATTGACTGTGGTACAGGTCACAACTGCGTTTGGCACAATCAGCTGCCCAATTGGGTCTCCAGTGGATCATTCACTGCGGACCAACTTACTTCAATAGTTCAGACCCACTGCAGTACCTTGGTCGGTCACTACAAGGGTCAAATGTAAGTTACATCAATTTTCATTTTGCAATACATTTACTAACAAGGACCTTACCTTAGTTGTACGTTCTTTCTGTCCATTTCACAGGTTCATGGCAATAACACTCTCCTTTCTACCTTCATGTAGACTCCTGGGACGTCATCAATGGTGAGATATCGGACTCTCTAGAACTACTGTTAGACTTACCGCTGACCGTATCAATACAGAGCCCTTCAATGATGACGGCACCTGGAGAACAGACGTCTTCTACAACACCCTCGGCACCTCTTACGTCCAGATTGCCTTGGAAGCCGCACGCTCTGCTGACCCAGACGCCAAGCTCTACATCAACGATTACAACATCGAGTACCCTGGCTCCAAGTCCACGGCCATGCAGAACCTCGTCAAGACTCTGAAGGCCGCAAGCGTTCCCCTTGACGGCATAGGGTTGCAAAGCCACTTCATCGTCGGCAACACCCCTTCTACATCGTCTTTGACCTCCAACATGAACGCTTTCGTGGCCCTCGGGGTCGAAGTTGCTGTCACCGAACTTGACATCCGACTGACCTTGCCCGCGACGCCCACATCGCTCGCACAGCAGAAGGCTGACTACACCTCTGTTATTGCAGCTTGCCAGGCTGTTTCTCAGTGTGTTGGTATCACCATCTGGGACTGGACCGATAAGTATTCGTGGGTGCCGAGCACGTTCTCTGGCCAGGGTGCTGCTTTGCCTTGGGATGAGGTACGAGGGACAGATCATCGTCAGGTCCGTTCTATGGCTCACCTTTTGTTGCACAGAACTTCCAAAAGAAGCCAGCTTATGACGGTATTGCAATTGGATTCGGGAATTAGGCCAGTTTAGCGGGTTGTAGAGTTTAGTGCCTCGCCTTCATGGGTTTTCAGTCATTCGAATACCGGTTTTCGATGTAGCAAAATGCGTACCTTCAATCATTAAAAGCTGTAAGTACTGGGACAATTGTCGCTCGAATGGTACTACCCAAGAGTAGGCTCGTGACCAGCCTCTAATAAGCTTCGTATCTCCGAAGAGATGGGTGCTCACCTGCATAGAACCCGGAAAGGGTCGCAATAGAGCGAGGACGATGTGTTAAGAAACGCCCTACGTCGTCTTCAAGGCGACTAAAGGGCCTTATGTACGCTATTATTATGGGTGTCAGCCACTCTGACCAGCCGCGAGCGGGTACCAAGACGGATCACATACCAAGAATAAGGTTGACAAGCCGAGATCGGAATGACCCATTGCATAGTGGTCAGCTAGCTAAGTGCGATATGTTGTATACGGCGCACGCAGATGGCAGAATCGTAGAAAGAGGAGATCGTCATAGCGGAATCGTGTTGAGAGTAAAACACGTATTGATAGAAATTGTGATGCGGGTATCGTGTGTGTGGTATGTAGAATGAGATCGACGGTAACAGATAATAGTTAAACAAGGGTGCAGGGGAAGGATGAGGCGCATATAGTCGGCGTGCAGCGGTTTATCACGGAGACTTGCGTCGCCTACTCCGTTCATCGTGTGGTCTTCGTCGTGGTGACCTTGAGCGGTCCGACCTGCGTCGCGTCGATGGTTCGTCTGGATAGTGGTGTCGATGTCTAGGAGGGGACAAAGTCGGTTCTGGCATATCCTATAACAAAGATCAGGTCTTCCACATACGCCTTTACCGGGTGCTGAGTACTCACCTCTTGCTTGACCCGCCTGTCTGTTGCGTTCTCCGACATCCGTGTACTACTCATGATCTCCTTCTCTGCCAGTGGCTGCTCACCACTCGCCTGAGCCACCTCCCGTTGCCTCTCCTTCTCCTTATTTCTCTTCCACATCAACTTCTTGCAGCACTTGTCGCACAGCACGACCTTCACCAAAGCCATCTTGTTCTCCCCCTTCTCTACGTATGCGAACGGCAGCTCAAGTGTCTTCAGTCCAGGCAATGGCCCGTCTTCTGGATCATGATTTCGTGGCGAGTGTATCGGACATCGAGTGTTTCCGCACGTCGTCTCGCCTGCGCCTGAGATCACTTCTGACTCCGTCCTCCAGCGCAACGCAAACTATGGGGGCTTCGTGAGTCCTTCGTCATTATACATTTGAAGACGTGTGCACGTACGTTCCCCGATTTATAGTGCTTCAAGTCGCATACAGCGTACTCGCGGAACAGAGTGTCATAGTACTTCTGGGCTAGCTTGTCTTCCCAAGTATGTGGCTCCGCGTCCTTCTCGCCATCCTCTCGTAGAAATCTGGGGACCTGTGAGTCAGGCTTAGTATCGCTAGGAATGAAACAGTAGACTGACTTGTGTGACTCTCGCAAGATTTCGAACTCTGTTTTGGCTGCGGAGGATGAGGGTCCAGCTTTATACAGCGTCATAGATGGTGGTAATAAACAGATAGCAATATGTTCACCGGTAGTCCTGCTGCATGCATGCCATTTATCGTATTGTTATCCACGTCAATACATGCAAAACGAGCAAACATGACTGATTCAACATAAAACCAATAGTACAGTAGTAACGCAACAACAGTAAAGAGAAGTTCCTATGGGGATCATATAATTCCGAGAAGTCCAAAAAATATAGCGTGGGAGCTTCCACTTTTCGAAAAGGCCTCAATTCCATTTGCCGACTGAGCACGTCTCTTCAACTGAAGAGACTGCCAACAGTGCAACAAAAAGAAAGAGAACCCCAAGGGGGATCCCCCGACGACACAAGCCGGTACTGCAGTGGTAAGGTCATCGCGCCCCCGAGTTGCAAGCAGAGCTCGAGGAGCAAGGGCGGCAAAAATTAGATAACCAATAATGAGGGCGGTGCCCTCATAATAGTGGTTAAACTATTAAGAACAGATA
>JAXQGN010000034.1:0-97545 GCA_037039805.1 Irpex sp. M6601 | reverse complement strand
GTGCCGCCATCATCCCGCCAAGTCCGCCTATGTGTAAATTGATGGCAAGTGGCCTAACGTTCTGGTTTTAGCTGTAACAATGGACGAATTGCGTTACAGTGTACACACTAACCTCTTCGTAGGAAGCTCTAGCCTGGGATCATGAATCATTCATTGAATCTTGAAAAGGTAGGTGGACTATGTACCACAGTACTACACTGTACTGTAGTTGAGCTGGTCCGAGTCATGGTCTAAGTACGTGTAAGATGATTGTCAACTCGAAGGGGAGCTCACCACGGTCAAGTCATAGATTACACATAATTTAGATATAATATATTCATATACTTTAAACTACAAGGCCGCCTAGCTCAGTCGGTTAGAGCGTGGTGCTAATAGACGCTCGTCACGTGACGCCAAGGTCAACGGTTCGACCCCGTTGGTGGCCACTTTTTTGCTTCTATACTATATCGGGAAGTCTTCCCGATCGGCGATCACTATGCTGACGTAATAAGATCTATACGATATACTAGGATTTCTGTTTCAGAGTACTAGGTACTGCAGCTTGAAGTTGGAGGTCTCAAGCAACCTACGACTATTACGGAGCAATGTCTGCAGCTTTATCGCATTTGGTAGATGAATGGCTTAGGCTAGACAAGGTGCGCCCGGTTCCTTGCCGATTTCTCCGTGAACCTCATACTTTTATCAGAATGAGGCGACGAGGAAAGAAATCGAAGCCCTCGTTGCGCAGAACGATACTGCTGAGCTCGAAAGACGCATGCTGTAAGTCTCGCTTCTTGCAGCCTATTTTACTCAGCCTTGATGATGTCTTGACAGGAAACGGATTGAGTTTGGGACCGCTGGTGAATTGCTTTACCAATAGTATGGCCGACCATGACGCTAATTATAAATGCACTCGATAGGTCTACGCGGCAGGATGGAGGCCGGCTGGTCTCGAATGAACGACTTGATTGTCATTCAAGCATCTCAAGTTTAGCAGCCATCATGCTTACATACAGGACATTATCTGGCTGACGTTCAGTATACTAGGGACTCTGTGCATACGTATTGCGCAACGTCAGCGATGCCGCCTCTCGAGGGATAGTTATCGGTCATGATCACCGGCATAACTCTGAGCGCTGGGCGAAGCTCACCGCTACAGCGTTTCTGGCAAACGGCGTCAAGGTCTATCTGTACAATGGGCTCGTCCACACACCGATGTAAGTAAACTGACACATTATCAATTACTAGAGTTCACCGGTATCATTGCAGGGTTCCATTTGGTGTCAAGTTCCTCAAGGCTGCTTGCGGCGTCATGATTACTGGTATGCTTGATTCCTACAGCATAACATACGGTGGTTGTCTTATGAAACTCCCCAGCTAGTCATAATCCCAAGGTAAGGACTAATGAGACACTCATGTCAAACTTGCTCCCTGATATGCTCTCCCTATAGCAAGATAACGGTTATAAGGTAAATTATAAATGGAACTACATAGCAGCAGCGATTTGAACGTATACACACAGGTCTACTGGGAAAACGCCGTCCAGATAATTTCTCCCCATGACAGTGGGATTGCGGCGTCGATCAAGGAGAACCTAGAACCACGGACCTGGGACATCAGCACTTTGACAGAGTCTCCTCTGTGCGTAGATCGTACTAAAGATCTGATAGACGCATATTTTGCACAGTTGTCTACTCTACGGTCGGTGCGGTGCGTGTCAACAAAACCCGCTAGCTGTGCTGTGATGCTCATACGTCGCTTCTAGAACTCCTAGCACGAAACCACCTCTCAAGTTTGTGAACACCTCGATGCACGGCGTCAGTAATGTCTTCGTTGAGAGGGCATTTGAGACTTTTGGTTTTGCTCCCTTCACTCCCGTTCAAGAGCAGCAAACACCGGACCCCGAGTTCCCTACTGTCAAGTTCCCCAACCCGGAAGAGAAAGGTAAGCATTCATAAATCTGTGACCATGTGCTATGCTTATCGGTGTTACAGGTGCCCTGGTACGTTAACATGTCTTCGACCCAGATTTAGAGAATAACACCATGTAGGATCTTGCGCTTGCCACAGCCGACAAGGTCGGAGCATGCTACGTTCTGGCGCAAGACCCAGACTCAGACCGGTTCTCTGCGGCTGAAAGAGGGTAAGTTATACCCAGTCCAGTATCAGTAGCGTTCCTGATCTTGTTCAATCAATAGATCCAATGGAAAGTGGATAACTTTCACGGGCGATCAACTAGGTGCTTTGTTTGCCAGTGCAGTTCTCCAGAAGTACAAGGCCACTGGAAAGCCTCTCGGTGAGCATCGTTTCCACCACTTCGGGACGCTGATGACTGAAATGCTACTCAAGATAAATTGGCAATGGTTGCGTCCACTGTTAGCTCGAAGATGGTCGAGGCAATGGCCGCCCATGAAGGCTTCAAGTTCGTTGAATGCCTCACCGGTATGTCAACTTGATATCACATCATCCATCATATTATTGGCTCGCACTGATTATAACAGGTTTCAAGTTCATCGGCAACACTGCCCTAAACCTCGTCAGTGAAGGCTACGAGGTGCCCTTTGGATATGAGGAAGCTATTGGGTACATGTTCGGCTCTGAAGTCCGCGACAAGGACGGCGTGGCAGCAAGTGTGAGCTCCGCATCTGAACGATAAGAATCGAACGCTTGATGGTTCTAACTCGATCACACAGATGATGTTTGTCGAGTTGGTCACTGCATTACACGAACAAGGCAAATCCGCCAGCTCTCACCTCCACGAGCTGTATGAACGGTGGGTTTGTCGGTATTCCTCAATTACCTATTACCAGTTGCTCACCTTGGACGCGACAGCTATGGTTTCTTCCAGGTCAGCCCATGACCTATATTCACTTATCACATTTCAGCTAACGTCTCGAAGACCAGCAACAGCTACTTCATCTGTTCAGACCCTCCAACGATTGATAGAATCTTCGCTCGCATACGCGACTACGACGGCAAAGTGAGCCAACAATTACATTCTCACATCACTGTAACGAACGAATTCGATTATCGTAGGCAACGACAACAACTCCTAACTACCCACGGACCATTGGCGGGTTGAACATAACCAGCGTTCGAGACCTTACAATCGGCTACGACAGCACCAACCCACCGACTTTCAAGCCATCGCTGCCGCTATCTTCGGGCCACATGATCCAGTTCCGAGCAGAATCGCCTGCAGATGGTACAAAGATCACGCTTACGACGAGGTATGTATACTCCTAAATCTTAGATGTTTGCGAGCAACGTTCAGCTGATCGATTTATTTAGGACAAGCGGTACAGAACCCAAGGTGCGCATACTATCTTCTCTTGTAACAATCAATGATGCTGAATGACATAACCGTATGCCCCCTTCAGATTAAGTATTATCTGGAAGGCAGCGGCAAGAACGCCTCGACGGTGCAGGAAGTGTTACAGCGCGTCATCGTCGAGCTGAGCTCAGAGTGGATGCAGAGCGAGAAGAACAACCTCGGTATACCTTGAGTGACGGCTGGTTTAGGTGCTACAAAGTGGGATGTATACAACGAATGTCAATTTAAGTAGATGCCACGCGAAATACAAACATGGATCGAAGGACTCTATATTCGTGTCGAGTGTGTTAGTAGCTCACACGAGACGAGCTATTCGACGCTCGTCCAGTGCCTTCGCCCGTTCCCAAGTATCTACCGATAGCTCGGTCTCATGCAAGGACAGAGCATACAGCCTATATCGCCACATATCAGCTCGTTCAACGCGTGTAGGCTAGTAGAGTGCAGTTTACTCACTTGGCTATAGTCATCCTACGAATGAGGTCGTCCGATGTGATGGCAGGGTTCTGCTGTCGATCGCGCACAAAGTCTTGTTGGATGTACTATATCGTCATATTGAGCGAGCTAAACGTCAGAAGCAGCCCATCTGGACGTTTTTTTATGTATCTGCAACGTACCTGGGAAGTAGCTTCGGTGACTTGTACTTTTCCTGCACGAGAACCGACAACAAGGTCACGGAATGCTTTGAGGTCTTCAACATCAGGTAGCGTTATATCAGATGCCGATTTGTACAACGATGCTGACGATGCTGTATCGGCTTTCAGCGGTATGACGATATCCGTCTACATCAATTATATCTGTGAGTAAAGTTGACATTGCGCTAAATGCACCAAATGAACTCACTTTGAAAAAGGCACTCTTTTTGCCTTCTATGAGGAGAATACAGCTGATATCTGTCGGGAAGGAGAACTGGCTGAACGGGAAGCGGTAGGCCAAAGTCTGCGAGTTCATCACTTCTTGTAGTGTAGTGATATTGACCAGCCCTAAAACCACGCTCATGTTCAGTAACGACGTCAATACATCAGATGCTGGAAGGTTTACTGTACCTTGCTCGACGAGCTTTCCCTCTTGGATGCCGTGTTCCGTTACGAGCAGCACTGAACCTTGGGGCACTTGTAGTGCTCCGGAGTGCAGATCTTCGTCCTTGCTTTCTGGTGCGAAGCGGGTCTTGTTGAGATAGTCGAGAGACAGAGGAAGAGTCCGCGAGAGAGGTAAGATGTTTGATAGAACGTGTGTTAGCGACGGCGTAAAATCGGTGGATGTAGAGGGTTGGGCTTCCGTATTAGAAGAGGACGGTTCTGGGGACGGGAAGTGGGAGATGGCCAAGGTTGGCGGTAGAAGAGGCGGGTTACGGGATTGCCTAAGAAGACATGAGACTATCGCTGGAAAGATATCATTCCTGCGCGTACTCACACACGAGCTATGATGGTGAGCAAAACCCATTCAGCGGCTTCTTTATCGCCTCCAAGGGATTCATTTGCTATCCACGAGATCAACTTGTCCCTTATTCGTGCAACGACCAGCTCATTGCCGGGTCTTGAGAGAGGATAGGTTCTTGAGACAGCCGAGTCTTCATGGTGTCGAGCGAAGAATACGTGCAGAGTAGGAACCTCTAACTCAGATTCTCCTTCGGTGTGTAATCTAGCTGAATAATATGAGGATCGTGCTTCTGTTGTGGTTGAAACACACTGACGGCTCGTTGCTTAGTATGCCTACAAACGTAACAAGCTCGGTTGGTTTCAAGTATTCAGCGATACTTGTATCATAGATCTACGGGTTGTGTTATAACATGAGTATATGAGTTGAGAGGATGCGCGTACCTTGACTTGCACGCCTACATGTTTACTATGGGGATCCGGATGTTTATGTGACCGAGAAGCTTTGTGAACAGATCCCGATGCTGAAGCCAAAGTCAGTATGGTCAATAGCACTAAATCGTAGGATGCGTACGTACGAGAGACAGGGCCATCCAGTTCGGTTCCACACCATGCAGATTCACCTGGAACGCTGATTGCCCATAGCACATTGCACTCCCTTAGATCGCTATAATTGAAATCACTGTCTCCGTCTCCAGGATTATGAAGTCCCCAGCCGCCAAGAGTACCACTGCTCGTCTGTTTGAGATACATTTCCGATGAAGGAGACGTGTCTTGGACCATTGCTCTGAATCGTACCAGTTGCCTGTCACTATGGGACTCTGGCGGGCTATGCACGTCTAAAGTCGGGATCTGTACGCGCCAATCTTAGCCTATGAGACTTAAAAGCACATGAAAAACCTACCTCTCTGAATGCATCATCAGTGGAGAATACACTAGAGAAATGGCGAGTAACCTCACTCGGAAAATCTTGAGTTGAGGCCGTCCTTGTGTAAAGTTGTTGAAGCTCTGACGTTGGGTCTCTCAGCGCATCCGCAAGGTACGCCGAGACCATTTTAAACAGATTTGTAGTCAGCTAAAGGTTTAGAATATGAGCTGCGTGTTTCAGAGACGTTGTGCGCGAGGAGTGGACGCGCTGTGGTAAGGAGAGAGACGCGTTTCGAGCGCCCATTAGTGGCACAGATCTAGGCGCGGGGCGTGTAGGCTCCGATTGATCTCCGCTCTGTGTAAGCCAATAGCAACGCGTGTGTAACTGGCCACAGGCAGATCCACAAATAATGTGCTGCCGAGTTGTCCTAGGTCACTTAAATTCACGTTCATGCAGTTTATTGGAGTATCAATGGTATTAAACCTCTATATGCGTGGTGTGTAACCCGACTTCACTTGTATGAATTAATTAATTGTAACAAGTCGTGGTGGTCACTAATGGAATTGCAGGGATAGCATAAATGCAAAAGCGGGCAAGAAAAGCTGCCGCAACAGGCAGAGCGTTGGACAGCAAGCGAAGACTACGGCGACGCGAACACCATGCATCACGCGCCGACTAACTTCGGAGACGGCGGAGCCGATAACGAGGTACGTGTGATAGATGTCGATCTCGAAGACTGCCGACGAAGAGACCGGCGAGGCCTCGAAGCGACGCTCGAGGTCTGTGTCTTCGCCTTGGTTGGTGAAGTCTCGTTGGTGATAGACGTAGTCGAGGCAGCAGTAGACGATGACAACGCCCCACCCATACGAGGCAGTCGGATCTTCAGGCCAGTGGAAACGGACGGTTCTGGCTTTGAAGCAGAGGACTGGGTAGAAGGCTTGTCCTTGTCTGTAGTTGAATGAGAGCTGGCAACTTTCTCAACAGCCTTCGCGGGGCTGGCAGGCTTCTGACGGGTCTTGGGAGCCGGAGGAGGCACCTCCAGCTTGACCTCAGTTGGTTTGTCAGCCGTGATGGGCGTAGTCGGTTTGTATCGGAGGAGGGAAGGGTGAAGCGTCGTGGGAGCAGGGACGTTGAGAGTGATGGATGGCAGTCCGTTGGTTGACTTGGGAGAAGTGGGCGTGCTGGTCTTGCTGGAGGAAGCTACCACGGTGGACCGGCTCGCCGCGCTCTTGATGCGAAGGGGTATATCAGGCGATGCCCTGGAAAGGTCCTCTGGTGTAGGGCTAGGTTCGGGCTCACGTTTGGGTACAGCAGGAGCCGTAGCTTTCGACGCAGCCGCAGAAGCACTCGCCCTAGTGGATGTGTACGGAGTCGGTGACTCTCGTCGACGTGACGGTTGCCTAGTACGCTTGGGTCTCGTGGATGAGCTTGGTGCGGGATCAGATGATACATTGCCCGACGTAAGCTCCTCTACAGCTGGAGCGGGCACCGGCGCGGCAGGTTGCGTAGTCGCCTTTGCTGGCTTATTCTTCCCTTCAGCTTTCTTGGCGAACTTCCCGTTCATCTCGCGCTTCGGCTTACGTACCGGAGTACCAGGGGGAAGATAATCCTCGGAAAGGTCATCCAGTTCGTCATAGAGCGGTACAGCTACTCCGGTGTCCACATCGTTCTTGTTCCATGGGCGAAGCCGCCTGCCAACACTGGAGCGACCAGAGCGACGGAGGGAGGGCTCGGATGACTAGGAAGGCTGTTCAATAATCTATCTTTACTCAATAATTATATGTGAAGTACCTGTGCAGTCACGCCTGACCCCTGGTCAACGACCATAGGGGCAGGTTCGCCTTGCGACTTAGCATGAGCAGGCCCAGTCTTGACTTTCTTATGAGAACTGCCTTTCGGTGCTGGCTTCGACCCAGTGGCTACTTGTGACAGGACGCTACCCCCTGGTTGTGCAGCCGTGGTAGGATGGGACGACAGTTCACATAGCGACTACACAAATCCGCTCAGAACATAGGCGCCCCTAGATAAAACGTTACTCACCACTACTGCCTTGAGTTCGTCCAGATCAAACGATCCCAAGGCGGAGCCAGCAGGCTTGTAGTCTACCGGGCGCATTTCGTCATCTGACAAAGAGCTGAGCGACGACAGAGGTGAAGAAGCAGCGCTGTGAAAGTCGTAGTGTCTGCACCCAAGGGTAAGAAGCTATGGGTAGTGATATTTCTAGGAGAGAACGTACCTAAGCTGTTGAGGATATGGTTTGCCCGTCTTGTTCCAAAAGTCCATCGTAATAACACGCTCAGGAACCCTATACCGCCGTCCATTTATCAACACCTCGTCGATCGCAAGCTTGGGAGGCGGGGCAGAAGCAGTCTCTGGCAAGATAACTTCAATATTGCCATTATTAGGCTGTCCGACTTTCGTGACTTCGATGGGAGGCGCATTGCTCTTGGGGATGCGCCGTTTCAGCGGCTAGAAAGACGGCATTAGGGCGGGCAAAAGCGACGCTGAGGCATAAAGTCATACCAGGATCTGTTCTACATGATTCGGGCACATCCATTTCTTATTCCAGGGGGGCATATGCGTCAGAGGAGGATCCACACAGTCTAGATGCCAACTGAGGTGACAGTAGTCGCATGAGATCATGCCTCGTCCTTGTTCAGCATTACTACTTGAGGTACTTGCCGCTCTCCGTGCTCGCTTGGCTGCTGGAGCGGTTGCTGCGAGGTCGGGAGGAAGAGCCGATGTACCGCATCTGTAACATAGGATAGGTTCGCCGTTGCGATCTCGTAACCGATAAGGCTCCCGTTCTTCCAACTGCCCATGTCGACTGAAGCAATGTGAGTGGGCGGGAAACATACTAGAGATATTACATACTTGAGCCTAGGGGGCTTTAGCTCAGAGCTGTCGACGTAGTTGCCTTTGGGACCAGTTGTGACTGCACGACGCCACTCTGTGAGGAGTCGGACAAAAACGGAAGGAGGCCCACGCACCATCTTTGAAAAATGTCCTGACATCGGATGGTAGCGCATATTCAGCAGGTAGTACGGTATCCATCTGTTCGACCAAAGGGGCCATAAATTTGAGGCCATGCGAGGCTTTCCCCTTGGGTTTCTGTGTGGCCAGTTGGATATAAGCGACCAGAGTAAAGAGTCATGAAGACGCACCTGTTGCTGAGAACAAGAAGGGCAAAACCATCGCGCATCCCCTGCAGGTAGGTCCTTTTCTTCCATCGGGGGGTTCAGACACCATAGATGGTACGCTCGAGGGCATCCATCGCAGTAAACGAGCGACCCTAATGACCTACAAGCAGAGCAGTGATCTTCGTTCGACTGTAGCGTTATCTGGGTGAATTGACAGGTTACACGGGCATAAGTGGGTACTCACAGTAGCACCGTTTCCTATCGTCTCCACGACTACAACCCCCGATGGTCCCCCAGGCTCCTCCTTGACCCTCAGGCCTGCTGCGGTCTCTTTGCCTTTTCCTTTGTCTCTTCGTGACGTGTTTCGAACGGCAGACGAAACCGATTCTGGATCCTCAGCCATCGGCACAAGAGAGTTTGAGCGAGAGAGTTCTGCGTCGCTCGAGTCGACTTGCATGGCGAGTTGGTCAGGTTCAGAGAGGAGGTTTGATGACGAAGCGACGGCATCCGCAGGCGCCGTCCGGGTGGGGGGCACGATGATAGAGGCCATGCTACGAGCCGTGACACGCTGTGCCCTCGATGAGGCCGCGCTGAGGGTAGTGGCAAGGATTTGGTGATGGTAGCAGGTGGAAACGAGGGAGGGTGATACGCAGATATGGAATCGAACGGACCGTCAAGGGTTCGGGGTAGCGGCGTCGACGTTAAGGGCACAAAAGGAGCATGAAGTTCCGTCAGCACAATGAGAGTATGTGTAGAGGATGAGGACGCACCTTTTGTCAAGTCTGGCTCGTTTTCGACGTGGACCATCGACCTCTGTCGAGGTAGCCATGGTGCTCACCGTATTTGCCCCGTAGGTCGTTCCGGGGTCAGATGTGGGCAAATACGATGGTACGACCACGGTTTTTTTGTGATCCTTCTTCGGCATGCCAATCTGCTGTATGGTCACCAGCGAGGGAGGTCCTGGTAGTATCTCTGTCGCCAGGGAGGCGTCGCCCTCCAGGTGGGGCGGGTGCACGACCGGCGGCGGCGGGGCCAATAAACACGCTGGGACAGCCTCAACAGAGGTCATTGTGGTCGTCGTGAGAGGTTGTATGCAGCGAGTTGGGCAACCTACCGCGATGATTGTTGGGTTTGAGAGCAACCTTGCGGGAGACGTGCGTCAAAGTCAAGAGCAGCCCTCTTCCCTCAATGGCCGCCGCAGATTGGCTCACGCCCCTCGGCCTGGTTCACCCGGACTAAATTTACAAAAAATACGATATCGAGCCATGTACACCTAGTACAATGTCTGATTATGCTTATAGATGGATTACATTCACTATATAACTTGTGGCCTTTACAAAAGGCCAGGGTGCGGTAGACTCCACGAGTCAGGCAAACCCCAAGGTCGGCACCGCCTTCAAGCGCGGTTCATTTCCCAAATCTCCGCGCCATAGAGAGGTGTTGCAGATGGCTGGCTGTTCTGTCCACGTCCTCCAAAGAAAGACTCCTAGCACGGGTCGAAGCGTGCTATCTTCGCGAAGTGTGCCAGCGCACAGATTCTACAGCGACATTACTCCTTTTAGTGCCACGAACAACCTGGGGGCCATTCCACGTTCCTGGCTCGGCGATCCACCGCGGAGGCGATCAAGACATCCTCCGTACGTTGAGATCTCACGCTCGTTATTGAGGCCGGGAGGCTCATTGGAACCTGCGTTGCTAACTGCTAAGACCCTCAGGTTGAGCATGGAGGAGGCACTGGAGGACAATGCGTGTCACTGGCCATTGCCCGCCTGTTCAAAACAATCTGAATACAATCTGCAGCACATGAGATCCCATCGAGTATTTTGAGGATAGTATTCCACTCACCTCTCGGTTTTGTTATCACGAAAGGGACGCACGTATCTCTGTGAATAATGATGGGCGAACCCACGCAAGCAGCACGGCAGCAAACCTAAGGATTGTCCAGCCTGCAAGAGCCATCCCCTGTGTGGCCCTTGGCTCTCTATAGACCAAACATGGCGAATGTAAGCTGCCACGCGGAGGCAATACATGCCACCGCAGCAGAGCTTGTCTACCTGCTAATGCTGGAAAAGTTTTCAGTACTCGTGCATCACGGATAGAGAAAAACTTACAAAAGGTGCTTCATGTATGCTATAGGTTGTGTCGCTCTGAAGATTGGCATGAGCGACGAACCCCGGTACATGCGTTGCTCTATGTACGGGAGGAAGGAAGCTGAACTTCGCCCCCACGGCGAGAGGTAAGCCAAGCGCTTAACCACGCTGAGTGACCCGCCCGACGCCTTCAGTGACAGTGACGCGATAAGCACTTTCCCTTGCGATGTCCTTCTTCGTAAGCAATACTCATGGCCTACTTAAGCACCCTATCGTGTCGCAGAAGCCTTCTTAAACACCGCCAGGAGGAAGTGCAGTTACGAGGTCAAGCGGTCAACGATGCATGTTGACGAAGAACCCAACGGACCCGGCGAGCTCGAGGCAACGGCCGATGAGCGCACTGGCAGTGACGAGAGTGCGCCATTGCTCTCACGTCCTCACAATGGCCAGAGGAAAGAGACACCTCTACCGAGGGCTCAGCTGGCCGCAGTATACTTCATCAAGCTGACCATCCCGGTCGTGTCCACCCAAGTACAACCGTACTTGAACAAGATGATCTCCGAGTTGGACCTACCACCAGGACGTCCTGTAGGCTATTATAGCGGTCTATTAGGCCTTGCTATAAACGCGGGACAGTTCCTTACTGTCTTCCCTTGGGGACGACTTTCAGGTACGTACTGTTATTTTCTCCTCTTGCCGACGCTGATTATCGACTGGTTTGCGCGTAGACTGGTTTGGTAGGACAAGGATCATTGCTTTCGGGCTATTCGGTCTTGTTCTATCTACTGTGGCCTTCGGGATGAGCAAAACCTTTGCTCAGGCATTGTTCTTCCGCTTATTGAGTAAGCCTAGAGTTAACTGACAAACCGGTCAGAGCTAACCAGACCACTCCTATTTTAGTGGGCGTGTTCAGTGGCTACGTTGGAGTTATACACTCCGTGGTTGGGGAGCTCTCCGATACAACTAACCAATCCACCGCCTTCCCATTTTACGACATAATATCCGCACTCGGTTTCATCGTGGGGTGAGCTTGCTCGTCTCAGGTTCTTAGGAAGAAACAACTAACGAAAGTGTCTTTGTTGTGTAGGCCCATACTGGGTGGCGCATTTGCTGACCCTGCCACGGAATTACCTGCGTGGTTTGACTCCCCGTTTTGGCGCGAATATCCATATGCCTTGCCTTGCTTCATATCTGGAGCAATTGGCATCAGCGCGGCTTTACTTACATTGTTCTACCTCAAGGAGGTGAGCTCGTACTCTCTGCAGATTTTGATTGACATACTAACGTGCAAAATAACAGACACATCCTCGCTTTTCGGGCAAAACCATCGAAGATATACCCGATCAGACGTCGTCCTATCAAGCTATACCTTCGTCGCCTGATGAGACAGGAGCCGAAAAGCCACCCACTATCAGGAGTCTCTTCGCACTCCCAGTAATCCGTGCTATTTGCAGTTCACAGTTTGTAATAGGCTTCCTCGCATCCTCCTTTAACACTGTGTTCGTCCTTCTGGCGTATACCCCCATCGACCAAGGTGGTCTGTCGATGAAGGTACGTGACATCTGCAGGCTCCACGTTCGACGAACCCGGCTTACAAATTAACTTGCTCTCGCTCCAGCCGCTGCGTATTGCGTTTGCGCTCTCGATCATGGGCTTCGTCTCTATTGGACTTAAGGCCTCGCTTCCGGTCTTCCTCAAACGCTACGATACGCTATCCGTATACCGATTCACAGTCAAAGCGTTTCCCGTGACATATGCTCTGATTCCCATCCTCAATATAATTGCGAGAGCCAGTGGACTTCATCGGACAGCGGCGGCTGAAGCACTGTTGTGGGTTGCGATCAGCATTGTGCTGTTCATGTCACGCATCAACACTCTGGCATTTGGGTACGTGCTCAGCCCAACACATAGATCTGCGTGCACTCAATGACCCGTTCACGCAGTATCATCATGATATTGACAAAGGACCACACACCGACCTCGTCCGCACTGGGTACTACGAACAGTGTATCAGAGCTCGCCCAGATGGCTGGTATCTCCATTGGTGCTCCGTTTGTAAGGTATGTTGCTTATTCAGATGATTCGAGACCATGAAGCTCATAGTAGTACTACCCTTATAGCTCGTTATTCTCGTTTTCCACAACAACCGCTAGTGAGCTCATCGGAGGACATCTATGGGCCGTTATCTATTGCATACTTGCGACTGCTGGCGACATCAGTGCGAGTAGAATAGCGAAATACCGATATCGACGGTGATTACACACCGTCATATTGGTATGTATGCAGTACTTGATATGTTAGTGACCAAGTCTGCCTGTGTAGTGTAGGACCTGAGGCAAAGATGTATATTGTAGACTAATATTGTGGCTTTCACTGGATTGGATGTTGGATTGGATTTGTACCTATGATATTTTTCAACGCGACGATTTTCAACCGAACACTTAGCAAAGCAGCCTCCTCACCATTAACATCTACCATACCATGCGGCTCGGGCCCATGGCCCGGGGTCCTCGAGCTCATAAGGGTCAACATTGGGCGTCTAATCACGGTCTGAGGATGAACTGCGTCTGACGCGATACTAAAGCCGCCTTGCGACTAACGACAACAGTGACATTCTTCGTAAGCCATGTATCCAACATACATATACTATGGAGATAGGTGGCCATGGAGAGGATTACTATGCCCAATCTCAACTACTCACCCGACGCCGTGAAGATCTAACACCGCCCAATTATGCCTGTGGACGAAGAACAAATTGGGCTGCAGGCCGATATTGAACAGGATGAGCACACACCTTTGCTCTCGGGGGAGCCCCTGCCTGAGGTGCTCGAGAAGGAGAGCCCACTGCCCATTGCGCAACTCATTACGGTCTACTTGATCAAGCTCACTGTTCCAGTGGTCTCCTTCCAAGTGCAGCCATACATTAACAAGATGGTGTCCGAGATGGACCTTCCCGTTGGCCGTCCTGTGGGCTACTACACAGGGCTCCTTGGGTTCGCTCATGCCGCCGGCCTCATCCTTACCGTCTTTCCCTGGGGTCGCTTGTCAGGTAGGTCGTATTTCAATCATACTATTGCCAATCCGCCAGAGTATGATACTAAAGTTCAATGATAGATTTGTTCGGGAGGAAGAAGATCATCGCATACGGTATATTCAGTCTCGCCGTAGTCACAATATTCTTTGGCTTGAGCAAGACCTTTCTGCAAGCCGCTTTCATGCGCTTTCTCAGTACGTAAAACCCCATCGACGGTTTATTGTTCATATTGAAAGCTAATTAATAATAGATGGCGTGTTCAGCGGGTATATTGGAGCCATACATTCCGTGGTGGGAGAGCTTTCCAACGGCAGTAATCAATCAACCGCCTTCCCGCTGTACGACTCTATCTCCGCTTTAGGCTTCATCATAGGGTAAGTTGATTCTGTTCGCGCGACCACTCTCGCTGACCTTATTCCGGGATTCAAGACCCCTACTCGGAGGTGCCTTTGCTGATCCTGCGAAAGAGATACCCAGATGGTTCGACACTCCATTCTGGCGCAAATATCCGTATGCGCTGCCTGGCTTCGTCTCTGGGCTTGTCGGCATTGGATCGTTCTTGCTGACGGTATTCTATCTGAAAGAGGTAGGAGGTTCTTGCTCCTGATATCCGAGCAGTTCCCTCAATTGGAAGCTTTAGACACACCCAGGTCTTGCCAGAAAGAGACGATCGGCCTCACGAGCATCTTCACGGCACAGGATCATCTCCCCTTCACCAGGGCCGTCAAGGGTGGCTGTAAAGGATGAACCACCTACCATCCGTACTTTGTTATCGCTACCTGAAATACGTGCTATTTGCGCGTCGCAGTGGGTCATTGGATTCTTGGCCGGTTCCTTCAACACAGTCTTCGTGCTCGTGGCGTATACTCCTATAGAGCAAGGCGGCTTGGGGATGGAGGTACGTCTGGTCCATCCTCTGATGTGTTATTGAATTTAACTGACTCTAATCTCAGCCGCTACGCATTGCTTTTGCGCTCTCTATCATGGGGTTTGTGTCTATTGGCCTGAAAGCTTCCCTGCCGATCTTCCTCAGGCGTTATGACACGCTGTCAGTCTATCGGTTCACAGTTGGCATGAACCCCGTTACCTTCGCGCTCATACCTGTGCTCAATATGATCGCACGAGCTGCTGGACCCGATCGCAGCGTTGCGGCTGAAGTATTGCTCTGGACCGCGATCAGTGTTGTGCTCTTCATGTCACGCATCAATACGCTGGCCTTCGGGTATGTACTGTTTTACTCTCCCGCGAGTATTTCGACTAACTGGATATATAGTATTATTATGATATTGACAAAAGAGCATACGCCAGCGCCGACTGCTTTGGGTACCACCAATAGTATCTCGGAACTTGCACAGATGATAGGTGGCTCAATCGGCACACCATTCGTTAGGTGCGCTTGACTAGTTCTTTGCTCTCTGACCCAGATTCTGACCATTCGTGTTCCATCCCAGCGCACTCTTCTCATGGTCAACAACGGCGGCTAGTTCTATCGCTGGCGGCCATTTATGGATCATTATCTATGTTGTCATCTCTACGGCAGGCGAACTCGCTGCCAGAAGAATCGCCAAGTATCGGCATTGATCATTTCTTTTGTGTGTATATGTATGGGTCTGGATATTTATGTGTAGGCTACTGTCGTTTTTTATCTTAGGCCTCCCTGCACAATGGTGTTCTCTCCAAGGTCAAGACTCGTTACGCGCGATTGCTTATCAATGGGTTCCGGTTGAACGGGTATTTCCGAGCGCCTATGGTCGGTTGGCCGGTAAGGCAGTTGATCTGTTTCTTGTACTTCACCTCAGCTGTACTACACCAATCGAGTGGGGATACGATCGACAGGGTGTCAGGCTCACGATGGTCTAGATCTTTGCTTTACGCTCGTGCGCACTTCATACGTGGTATGTACCTCGAACATGATGATCCACTTCTCCGCTGGTACCTGGCTAACCAAAGCTTATCCTCTGACTTGCAGACAGCATCCTGAATATACCGTCCACGTACAGGAACCGCAATTCCTGAGGTTGTGGTATCTTCCATTCTTCCAATGGGAATGACCACGGGAGGGCAATATCACCGAGCAGAATATGGGTGCCTCGCTGTCATATCATGACAGTCCTGGAGCACCGTGGACCCTCAAAGCACTGTAGCGGCCGTATCCACATTCTTACGCTGCTGCTTTGCAAATTCTTCTGACTATCTTGTATCCCGTGTTACTTGATGCAGACTAGCATGAGCTTGAACCCAAGGCACGCGGCGATGTCGTGTCTTGAAACGGGTCTATTGTAACCCCCAAGGCACACGGCGTTTCGGGGACATAGGATGGCTGGGCGGCCAGATCTGAAAATCCGACCACTGCCAAACGTTGTGTTCAGCGTGTCCATATATAAAACTACAAGTAGTTCGTCTGCGTTCTCTTCATTCGCCTGCTCATCACCTCAAACACTACTTTCGAAGAATTTCACCACTGGCATGGCCTCGTTCCACGAAAGTTATTCGCTCTACATTCTCGAGAACTATCAGAAAGAACTCGAGGCAAAGTTTCCCCTACCTCTACCCCTTCCCCAGAGCGCAGATGTGTTCAGCACTGCCAGTGACTCGGATAGTGCAGTCCAGGCTGAGCTGTTTGATGTCGAGCCAAAGAAGGCCTTCAAGGTCGGCATAATTGGTGCAGGCGTCGCCGGGCTGTACGCTGCCATGATCCTGCAGAGTTTCGGGATCGAGTACGAGATCCTGGAAGCGCAGCCAGACCACATCGGAGGGCGTTTGCTCACGCATCACTTCAGTGATGGTCCGAACGACTACTATGTGAGTTATTTCTCTTGTAGTTAAACGTCTTCCTCCAATTAACATCATGTAGGATATCGGCGCGATGCGCTTTCCGAACATCCGGCCTATGTGGCGCACCTTCGACCTCTTCTATCGCCTGCGCTTCACAGGCAAGTATATTTACGAGAAGAGCAAGCTTGAGGAACTCGACCGTGATGTACAGGACAAGACGAAGAAGGAGACCAACAACGCATACGATTCGCTTGTTACAGATGTGACATTCGATGGGCAGTCGTCTACCTGCACTCCAGACGTTATCGATTACCGTTTCAACACGCCTGAAGATATCCAAAACTTCAATGGCGTCAGTGTTCGCCGCAAGGATATCCGTCAGAAAGACGATCAGTTCCATGTTGGAGACACTATCCCCCAGTCGTACCTCATCCAAGGCGTCCAAGTCTGGCTGGATGCGAAGATCGGTTACTTCAAGGAGGCACTCAAGAAAGATTTCAAATCTGGGATGGAAGAGCTTAAGAAGTATGACTACAACAGTACCAGGCAGTTTATGAGAAGCTTGCACCCCGAGTTGACCGACAAGTTTGCCGAGTATATGAAGATCCACCACCCTGATACTCCTTATTCGGGAGAACTGGACTATCCAGACGAGGTTCGTTTGATGTTTATTCGTCTCTCCCGATTACCTTCATAATAGGTCTATCATAGGTGATAAACTGGATCGAGACTTTCTCCTCTGGCACGTCCATGTACGACAGCGCGCTTACGGAGACAGTCATGGAGGAACTCGACTTCAACTACGCTCCCAAGGTTTCCTGGAAGGCCATTCAGTGAGCTCCGTTTTTATATCCTTTCTAGATAATTTAACTGGAATTACCAGGGGCGGAACCAACCGTATCGCGCAAGCGATGGCAAAGCAGCTTCGCGAGGCCAAACAGCCTAAAGGCCAGATTGTACAGAGCAAGCGTGTACTCAAGATTTCACCCGATACTCGCCCCGGAAATCAGCTGAGTCAACAAATGCTTGTGAATGTCGAAGGCGAGGCAACGCCACGCGTATACGACCACGTCCTGTCGACGGTCGCTCTTAGTGCGCTTCGCATGATTGACCTCGATGAATGCAAGTTGTCGTGGCAACTTCGGGAGTCGCTGCGCTCTTTGCAGTACGGTGCTAGCGTAAAGATCGGGATCCGCTTCACCCACAGGTGGTGGGAAACGAAAGGTCAAGACCACCTAGGTGGAGTGTCTACCACAGATAGGTACGCACGGTGCACTTGTTACAGACGACTGCTGGATTGAGCCTTACGTCTGCCATCTTCTCAAGACTCTCGCGTATGATTGTATATCCATCGTACGGCATTGGTACGAAGGACGCGACAATGCTAGTGAGCTACTCCTGGTCCCAGGATGCTCTCCGTCTCGGTACATTCGTCAAGGGCAAAGGCTCGCTCGCTGAGCAGCGTCTTGTCGACCTTATCCTACGCGACTTATCAAAGGTTCATGACATCGCCTACGAAGATCTCAAGAGCTGGCAGGTGGACCATCACGCTTATAACTGGTATGACAACGAGTTCACCGTCGGCAAGTCATTTTCTACCGCCTCCTCATATGAGCGCATTGCTGAAACATTTGCACAGGGGCTTTCGCATTCTTCGGACCTGCTCAGTTCCGTAAAATGTACCAAGAAGTCACTCAGCCAGCTGGTATGATGCATTTACACTTTGCAGGCGAAGCCACCAGTACCAATCACGCGTGAGTGACATCGCGTTTAAGTTCGTTGCAGTTTTACGAGAGGCTTACCGTCACGGTCTTAGATGGGTGGTAGGCGCGCTTGACAGTTCCGTCCGCGCTTTGACGCAGATTGTAAGTCCGTTCTCTCCGTGCGTTGCATATGACCTAGGAGCGACCTGACCTATTTCCGCGGCACTCGGATTCAGTTCTATCAAGAGGGTCGTGAAGATCTTGTGGAAAAACTCAAGAACGAATGGGGTCTTGTCACCGAAATGTCCCTCGACATGGCCAAGTTGCAGCTTGCGCTAAACCAGGATGCTGGGAAGACGTATGGTCGTGCCTCAGGAAATACTTAACTGAGTGCTGAGGGCTAGTGAGTCGAGATGATTCCCTACTACGGTTCATATGATTGTAACTTGAACGTCTTGTATGCTTCGTCGGCGCACTGACCTACGATTTAAGTTTGACTAGAATCTGGTGTAATCTATGAATGTACATATAAGAAGTCTTCGCCTTATCGCTCTGGTCGTCTGATAGGGCTGGGCCCGCACAGAGGCCAGCGAGAAGTGCATCGAAAGGGTTCTGACGCATGGCGGTGTGAATTCACACTGGCAGAGATTGTGAGACAAGGAAGTACCTCCGGTGCGTGAGAGGACCAAATATGCGGAGACAGTGACTGCGGTGTCACCTTTCGATCATGCATTGCCCGGAATTTTCGGGTTGATGTGGGGTTACAAGCATCCTTCGGCGGCTGAATCAAAACTGAACTTATACAACTTCTACTTTAGGCTTGGCGTGCTGCCTGTTGCCCTTTCTGATTGGTCCGCGACTTTCCGTGTTGTGCGCGTCTGTCTCGGAATCATCGCTTATTCACGCTTCACGGCGATCTTCAAGCTCGAGGTGTGTGTTGTACCTCCTCCCGCTCACCGCGGCGGGTCCTGATCACAGCCATCTGTGGTCTGTATCCGACGTCCCCCGCCGTTTGTGCAAGATCGGCGAGTAAAGCTCCTCCGGTCGGGGAAGAAGCATGAAGTCGAGTCTCGATAGTTGTCAGAGCGCATAATTTTTGCTCCGATGCAGATATATGACTATGCTGTCTGTGCCATGATTGACGTTTGGACACCAGTAATTCTACTACCTCTGACGCGATTTCAGTTGGTGGTGGCATAATTGGCACAACAGTTCCATTTTATATCCGCAGGAACTTGGAAGGATGTCTACAAAAGCAACATGTGTTGTATGGATGCTTCTTGCCTAGAAACGCTTCTAGGAGAAGTACGTTCAAAGCCAGTTCTTAAGTCAATTACCCGATAACTTGCTATTCATCACGGGTGCGTCCCATTGCCTTTCTATGTTTTATTGCTCTCAGGGCCTTATCCAACCTATAGGCGACTGCAACACTGTGGTACCAGGGTACATACCCCTGATACTCACGATGAAGCGGTGCTGCTGGAATGAAACTTCCGCACTATCCGACGCCTCCTCACATATTTAAGCAGGCCAGCCTGGGCTTGGCCACAATCGCTATCATCTGTCGCTCCGTGCTTCATCTCCCATGTCGGCAAGCCTTCACCACCCGCACACATACACTTTCCGCGAGCAATACTCGCGTAGTATCCTAGATCAGTACTATGGGGGGATTATCCCTGGTCTGTCCTTGGATACATTCACGCCTTACGATGTCGCCCACTCCAGTGTAACTCGTCGCAATGCCTCCACCGTCTCTACATCCAAAGTTGGCATCATCGGCGCCGGTGTCGCAGGTCTCTACGCCGCTATGGTGCTGCAGAACCTAGGAGTACAGTACGAGATTTTGGAGGCGCAACCGAGCCATATCGGCGGACGATTGTACACGCATCATTTCAGCGATGGTCCTAACGACTACTATGTGAGTATATTTGGCTTGTAAAGCAAACCTCGATTGACGAGCCACCGCCGCAGGACGTTGGTGCAATGCGCTTTCCTAACATCTCTCCCATGTGGCGCACATTTGACCTCTTCCATCGCCTTAATTTCAGTGGCAAATATGTCCACGACAAGAACAAGCTGCAACAACTCAGCAACAGCACGAGTTCTCGCGACGCCGAGCAAGCTCTGGCCACGTACGAAACACTCATTGCCAACGTAACATTTACCAACTCATCAACACCCGCCGGTACGGACGTCATTGACTACATTCTGAGCACGCCGGAAGACATTCAGAATTTCAACGGGGTCAGCATTCGCCGAAAGGATAGCCAGGCTGCAGGGATCAATAGTTTCAATACTGGAGGTGTCATTCCCGAGTCATACCTATCGAAGGGTGTGCAGTACTGGCTTGATGCGAAGGTTGGTTACTTCAGGGACCAGCTGAGGCGGAACTTCACCTCAGGGCTAGACGAACTACGTCAGTACGACGCTTATAGTACGCGCCAACTCATGCGGACAAAGCTTCCGGAGTTAGAGGGAAAGTTCACGGAGTTCATGAAAGAAACGTATCCTGGACAAAACTACACCGGTGACGTCGCTTATCCAGAAGAGGTGAGTCAGCTGTCATTGCGATTGCTCTAGCTACTGATACACCGCCCAGGTCATCAATTGGATTGAGACGTTCTCCTCTGGTACTTCAATGTATGATGACGCACTGTCCGAGACCGTCTTCGACGAGCTCGATTTCAACTACGCCCCCAATGTTACCTGGAAAGCCATTCAGTATGTGCATGTCTCTCCGTTTTAAATCTCTAACCTTCCAACCAACGGCATCTCAGGGGCGGATCTCATCGCATCGCACTTGCAATGGTACAGCAGCTCCGAGATGTTGAGAACCCACGAGGTCAAATTCTGCAAAACAAGCGCGTCACCAAGATCTCACCGGCCACGAGTAACGGAAATCAGTCTTCAGGCCCGATCTCTGTATATGTCGAAGGCGAAGCAGCGCCGCGCCAGTACGATCATGTCATATCGACAGTTGCCCTCAGCGCGCTTCGTATGATTGATCTCGACGACTGCAAATTGTCGTGGCAACTTCGTGAGTCTCTCCGAGAACTCGAGTACGGCGCTAGCGTCAAAGTAGGGATCCGATTCACGCATCGCTGGTGGGAGCAGCAGGGACAAGATCATCGTGGTGGCATATCCTCCACAGATAGGTATGTCCGCGGTTTACTTCATTGTCATTACATCGGCTGGACTCCTCGCGTCAGGCTTTCACGACAGATCGTGTATCCATCTTACGGAATTGGCTCCAGCGATGCAACGATGCTTGCCAGCTACTCGTGGTCTCAGGATGCGTTGCGTCTGGGCGCACTTGTAAAGGGCAAAGACTCGCTCACCGAGCGACGTTTGGTCGATCAACTCTTGCAGGACCTTTCCAAGGTCCATAACATCACATACGATGACCTCAAGAGTTGGATGGTGGACTACCATGCGTACAGCTGGTACCATAACGAATACACTATCGGTGAGCTACTTCCAGTCGTGCTCCGAGCGCAGCTGAGTACCTGTCACGTAGGCGCATTCGCATTGTTTGGTCCCGCCCAGTTCGGGCGCATGTATCAAGCGATCACTCAACCAGCAGGCAACATGCATCTCCATTTTGCCGGCGAGGCTGCTAGCACCAATCATGGGTACGATACATTCAAGGCCACTTCCCGCGGTGACATTGACGCAATTCTATACTTAGATGGGTTGCTGGTGCCCTTGACAGCGCCATCCGTTCTATCACCCAAGTCGTACGTCACTTCTCTCAGACGGTCATGCTTTTCCTGACGCGCATGTCACGCAGTTTTACCAAGACGGACGCTATGACCTGGTTGACAAATTACAGGCAGAATGGAGTCTTGTCGATGAGATGAGCCCGGAGCATGCGATGAAACAGGTCGCGCTCAGCCAGAGTACGGGAATGACGGCAAGCAACACACGTCGTTGAAGTTGTGACATCGCTTTCTCGTCAGTGCCGAAGCGCTGTCTGTCATTTTTTGCGCTGTCTACTGTTTGGATATTAATTGGTTATAGGAGTAACTGTTGTTTCTTGTCTGAAAATCGAGGCACACAAGGCCCGGAATTTATTTTATCACAGTGAAATCGTTTTCTACGTCGTCCGACTCGCCACAATCTAAGTCAGATTCACGACGCCAAAATCCCACATTGACACACGTATGTAGGTAACCGCAATAGATGATTTTGGTATACTCGTATATGTATGACTATACTACGGAAACCTATCTAGTGACAACACGACACTGTATTATGTAGGGAGGTTAGCATCCGCAACGCGCAAGTTGCGACAACAAACTCACCGGGGCCGAGTGGTAACGCCCCTCTGAAGTCAGCATAGGTAGAAACGTAGAGGATAGAGAACTCAGCGTAGTATGAGCGATGCGGCCGGATATGCGGCGTGTTGGATGCCAGTAGTCCGATGGGCGCTGCGATGGCACTGCGACTCTATAAAAGCACGTAAGACGTCAATAGACACTCGAGTGATACTGCAGGAAAGATGCTCACCTTGATAAAAACATAGCAAGGCGACTGCGACTGGGTGAACGATTTGGGTCACACGAGACTATACTCTGATCGCGGGCTAACTCGTCCAATCTCGCATCTCAAGCTCGGAGATAGAGAACTCAGCAATATAGGCTGGGAAATATGCAGGCACTCAGTGCGGGCTCGTCTCATGATACGACCATGTGACCACGCCAAGTATGCTTATGTTTGTTCTCGATGTGCCGCAGTCGATCGCACGTTGTCGTATAGCAGTTCGTCTCACAATGGCGACATCGACTGTGCGTCATGCTATGACACACCAGATACTCTGTGAAATAGTACAGTATCAGCGTCGGAATGACGAGACACAGTATACGCACATACCAGAACACTTCACTCCCAATGATGGGCTGAGTTCACTGTCGCGAGCGGGAGCGACGCCGAGGTGCAAGTCAAATAAGACACACCTCGCCCACCAGCCCACCCGCCACCCCCGCTCGCAGACTTGCTCACGCATTTTGCTCATATGAAGACCGCGCATCGCGGCACTCTATCCCGACGTGCATGTGAGTAACCAGAATTTCATGAGATACGGAGCGAGATACATACCATGAAAATCCCGATGACAAACGGAGGTCTCTCCACCGTCGCGCAATGGAAGAGAGGCATCTTGAGGCCAGTCCCTATTGAGGGCGATGGCGCGCCATCTCAACCAACCGCCTACCCTAGAAATGAAGTATCTAGTGTGATGTTTCCATCATCGGCACATAGGCCATGTTGATATTCCCTGCGGGGTTCGAAAGGACGTCAGCTTACTGATGTCGTAGCGGAGACGACTGTCACGTACCTTGGCTGTTACTCTACTCGAAGTTGCTTTTGTGCCCATAGGCAGTCTCAGACAACGATTCGCTTTCAAATTTGGGCTTTGGCCTGTCGAAGGAGGGGTCAGCGATGATAACTTAGACCAAAGAAACACGCGGAAATGGCGACTTACCCATAGAGTGTGGGGCGGGAGTAGGTGAGGCTGTTGAAGTCGAAGGCCGTTCTTTAATGGACCTCCTCACCTACCCACCGCCTTCGCTGTGATACTCGCCGTTTGCGGCCTGCTTAAAGTATGGAGCATCTATCGTTCACTGGAGCTCAGGATCGTCCCACCGCCCGCCGCACCGTAACTCAGATCTCAGGTCTCAGTGGTGACCACCCAAGGCCGCAAGCGACACACATGGCAAACCCGAAGCCAAAGAAACTCAGCCAGCGAGAACCGAGGGGGGCCATGCGAACAAGGCCGGCCACACAGACAACTCGCGAATACCACGGAAAACACTAGAGCAGAACTCTCGTCATTAGGTCGTTCGGAGGATCGTTATATGAGTATTAAATACCTAATAGAGAGCTTCCTGACGCGATTATCTTGAATCCTCTTGACGCCACACTGCCCAGCGCTGAGCGCGTTAGCAGGTGGGCCAATATAGAGTGTAGTATCTGGCGAGAAAACAGAAGGGAGGTAAGCACAGCCACAGATGGGAGAGAGCGCACCAAGGAAGGCCAGAATCGCTGGTAGCATCGTTATATGAGCGTCAAGTGCTTGATATAGAGCCTCCCAAGGCCATCGTCTTGTAATCCGTTGACGCCACACCGCCCAGCGCTGAGCGCGTTAGCAGGTGGGCCAACACGGATAGGCAGTGACCAGCAATAAAACAGAACACGCGTAAGCAAAGAGACACATAAGAGAGAGTGTACCAAGCCAAAGCCAGTGTGACGAGCAGAGAGTGGTAGGAGGAAGAGATGTGAGGGACGGCCACAGCGAGAGGGGGCCTTTATATAGGTCGGACCCATTTGGCCAAACATTGTCTAAAAAGGGCAGGACGCGACAGTGCCACATACAAATAATATCTGAAGCCCAGCCACCCGTGGCACGGAATACCAGAAAACCAACACGTTGCAGTCGCATGCATCAATGAAATGGGCGTCTAATGACCAGGCCATTGCACGAATATCCGAATATCTACCTGCTGCGCGTGGCGGTTCCTTTATCTTTGGCCATGCAAGGACAATGCGAGTCGATTGCCACTGATGGACATGGATGCGATGTCAATCGATGGTGTGTACAAAGGCCTTGGGCAACGGTGTGTGCTTTCGCCATAGCGACCCCGGGCTCTTTGTCCTTGGACTTCAACGTTTCGACGTTCAACGTTCAACCCTGAGGGACGTCTGTGATGAGTGATATTTAATTGTATCGTCCATGCGCAAGTCTATGAGTGGCTCTAAAGCAGCTGACGTACGTCATATTCAGCAGGCTGTAGTTGCATGCGGCTGGTCACTTACAAAAATGAGGTATATTTGCTACAACTTCCCAGTACAGCCTTAGAGCACGACGAGAAGCTAGATGCAGATATTTTCAGCGTTGGTGTCACGTATGCTGCCGCAATCATCAGAACCGTCAGAACTTCCAGTATAATTGCAAGTCGAATACGACAACTGGCTGGCGGTGGCAGTGGCACAAGAGAAGCCGACATGGGCGCTCTTCCAAATTTGGAAGCTAATGGCCTTGCGATCCTAACAAGACCAAACAACTCCAGGCTCTCCTCCCCCGTCGACCATGGCCAACACCACCGTCCGCGGCGCACTCGCCATTCACGGGCAGAACCCGCAGGTAAGTTGATGTTCAAGCGTGTAGTTTCCTCTCACTGAAAGACTCAGACAGTATCTCGTCGAAACCGTCATCCGTAATCGTATTTATGAAGCACCGTTTTGGAAGGAACATTGTTTCGCTCTTACAGGTAAGCTCACATGTGTGGTTTCTTGAATATTATCACTTACCACTTTGTTGCAGCCGAAAGTCTCATAGATAAAGCGATCGAGCTAAAGGCTATTGGCGGCGTGTATGGCAACCAGAAACCGACCGACTTCATGTGTCTCCTGCTGAAGTTGCTTCAGATACAACCGGAGAAAGAAATATTGTTGGAGTATTTGCAGGCGGACGAGTTCAAGTGCGTAAAGGCTCTGTACTGTTATTATTGATGCTGACGAGTTCACAGGTATCTACGAGCGTTGGCCGCAATATACATACGAATGACGTTTGCAGCCGCAGAGGTCTATGAGATTCTGGAACCACTTCTGAAGGACTACCGGAAGTTACGACTACGCAATATGGGTATGTGCTTATCGTTTGAAGTTGAAATATGTTCTGACTTCACCCAATACAGCCGGCTATACTCTGACGTTCATGGATGAGTTCGTCGACTCATTACTGCACGACGAGCGTGTATGCGACATCATCATGCCTCGAATAACCAAAAGAGAAGTGCTCGAAGAACTCGGAGAAATAGGCCCGAGAAAGAGTCGTTTGCTCGATGCTATGGAAGGCAAAAGCGACCATGGTCGTTCGAGAAGTGGCAGTCGAAGTAGCAGAACCAGCCGAAGTGCCAGCAAGAGCAGGAGTCGGAGTCGTAGCGGAAGCCCAGGTGGGAAGAGCGGAAGCCGGAGTAGGACTCCATCTGAGGCTGGATCACGGTATGTTTCGCGGAGCCCTTCAAGATCGCGTAGTGGCTCTCCTATGTCAGCACGAAGTCGGAGTGGTTCCCCGGCTAACGGCAGCTCTGGTCGATTCCGTTCTCGTAGTCGGAGTATCTCTCCAGATCGAATGGAGACTACGCCAGGTTAATTAGGGTGTCAGTACTAGAACTGGAATATTATTACGCGCATATAATGTGGTACTAAAGTAAGAGTGTCTACTTGGCCCGGTCGTACTCTTGTGTTCTGTGAACGAGCAGTTGCTTGGATAGTTCTTTCCATCGAGGGTCCGTGATGGCAGCAGGCATCTTGGCCAGAGCTTCTGGTGAAAGGTAGCCTCTGTTGCTCCACCTTGTGTACCAGACTGAAAGAAAAGGGCCGTCAGAACTAGTTGTCGCATAGCGGAACAACCACATACCAATGTCTGTCTGTCTTACGGGAGCAGCCTCTGTACGGTCGGTACGTCCTTTCACAGCATCCTTTATGGCAAGCTCGTTATAGTACTTGCAGAAGACCGTTCCTCCGAGTTTCTCGACGGCCCGTATGGCGCTCTTTGAGGCTCTAGCTGGCGTGATATGAATTGGCGTCTTCAGTTGTTCCGCACCCTACACAGTCCAGTAATGAGGTTTCAGCAGCAGAGGAAAGAGTACTGTAGACCCACGTCTCCCAAGAGTTTAATACCGTCTTTGGCGTCGTGTATGCATCCACTCAGTAAAAGATCCCGAACAGTAATGGGCTTCTCCGGTGACGACTGCAATCGGCCCTGGTCAACCCATGCTTGTATTCTATCCAAGTTAACTGGAGCATAGACTTTTGTGGTGCTATGAAATAGTAATGAAGACGTTAACAGAGCCGACGGCAGAGAAGACAAACACGCACGGGTTCACGAAACCCTTCTTCGGGAACAACTTTGTGATCTTAGTCTGTCCACCCTCGAATCCAGGCGTAGGCTTCCCATTACCAGCTCTCGCCTTCTGACCTTTGTGACCTCTTCCTGAAGTGCCACCACGACCCGAACCTTGACCGCGACCCAAACGCTTTTGCTGTAATGCATGCAATTATTAGGACAAGCCCGTCTGTCAGTGCGTATGACGAACCTTGTGTTGAGACCCAACAGCAGGCGAGAGGTTAAAAAGATGAATTTTGCTGGCAGCGGCCTTGATTGTCGGTACAGCGGACATGGTGGGTAGGAAAGGAGGCCGAACCAAGAGACAAGTCTGAGTTGGCCACCGAAGTCGGGAGCAAGGTTGCAGTGAGCGGCTAATTTAGCGGCCGCATCTGTACCTGCACGACCATCGTCTTCCTCACTGACTGCATCCCCAGCAATCCACAAGTGTATCTTGCGGTAGTCGGGGAAGGATTGTGAACTCTAGAGTGCTTCTTGGTTTGACGACATATCTCCTTGTTGCGTGAAGGATGGCAGATTATGCCTCTGTCCGGCAGAGGATCATCTCATCGGTATTCAGCAAGCTCAGTACTAGCGGACACCAGGAGACCTATGTCGCGCATATAAAGATCTGGGAAGAGGTGTCTCCAGAAGAGGGCGGGCAGAAGCCAAGGTATATCATCATTGCCAGTATGTATGGCTCGCCTACAAGAGACTACCTCGGGATTGCAATAAACTATGCTTCTAGGATCGAGCGATGGAACTGGAAACATACACAAGTCCAAGCTCAATTCCAATGGGTCATTCTCTGTCGGAAAGACCTGGAAACTCAACGATCTGAGGGGTGTGGAGGTCATCAATGTACGTATCACCCAGCACTGCATGCGATGGTTATATTCACGTCTACTATAGCCTCTAGCATTTAGTATCACCTTGGCCAGGACATACAAGTGGCGAACCGAGGATGAAAGAGACCAGGCAAACTTTGTCGTATCCCTCATCCGTCTGCATAGCTCTATCACGAATGGTGCACCGCTCAGACTGGTGGGAGTGCGGGATAGCGACACACAATCCGGTAGGTTTATAATTTGTGGCCATCGTACTACTCTAACATTGCAATCTCCCAGCTTCCAGAACACCTGCACCGCAACCTCCTCCCTTTACGCGTATGGAAAGAGCACCTACACCACCGAGTGGTGTTCCAATTCCACCTGCAACACCCCGTAGACCATACGCGAACGGAAATGGAAATGCTTCAGTAGATTCACAGAGCAGAATGTCACAAGCTTCGCAGTTCTCCACGAGCCCATTCGTACCCGCTATTGCGCCAGCACCGCGTCCAGCTTCACGTCCTCGCCGTGGCCCTTCTCCTCCCAGGCGGCCGGACTCTACAGATTCGCAGGCATATACGGCCACCACAGGCGCGGAACGATCATCAACACCCGCTAATCGTCCACGACCATCCACTCCCTCGTCACAACTACAGCAGCAACAACAACAGCAGCAGCAGCAGACATCTGCACTACGGCCTGGTCGAGCTCGACGCCCTTCCAATGTCTCCTCTACTGGGAGAAGCTCTGCTGCTACGGACTCATCACCGCAAATACCCTCGATAGCTCTACCTGGAACGACAGAGCGTAGTATACCCAATAATTCCTCTTCCTCGTTGTCATCATCGGCTACTCCTGTCACTCCTGTTCCTGCCCTACCATCTTCTTTCCGCCGTGCTAATGGTACCTCATCTATAGCCTCTGCGTCAAGTCTGGAAGTACCTACGCCTGTGTCTTCGCGCTCATTTGGCACTCCAACGGCACCTTCGCCGATGTCTGCATATCCGCAGACGGCGTACCCAGAACCTGAGACACCACGACCCATCAAGCAACCTACTCCATCTCCTGGACCTTTGGCGCGTTCACGCAACAACACTGTTTTAACGTCTGAACCTTCTAGTTCAACACGGCGCGAGCCCAATGCGAGAGTATCGTTCTTCGATCCTGCCAATCAAGCCGCCTTGGATCGCCTATTGTCAGGAGACGTAATACGTGGGGATGAGTTTGATGAGGGTACAGGGGAGGGAGAGGTAGCTGAAGAGGCGGCTCAGGCTATGCTGAATAGTGTGGAGGAGATGTTAGAAGGCTATGAGTGGGGTACGGGAGACTTGTTTGGCACAGGACGTGGAACTACGGATCAGATTGAGTCGAGGTTGGTCGGCGAGTTGATGGCTCTTGAGAAGGTACGTTGGCAGTATGCGACATTTAACTCTTTCATCTGACCAAAGTCATGTAGGCGAACATTCATTCGTTCATTGAATCTGACGATCGAGTGAACATTGTTCTCAAGTACCTGGATGATGCATTGACAGAATTGGATGGCATGGATAGTATCATCTCATCCTACAAGATCCACTTGAACGTAAGGAATATTCCTTATACCATAGACAAGGAGACTCACGTTGAGCTTGGTTAGGCTGTTAGCGACGATATTACATATATCCAATCTCAGGATCGCGGTCTGCAGGTTCAGACACAGAATCAACGAGCCTTGTTAGGCGAGCTAGAAGAACTACTGGCAAGTCGCACTTTTTAAAAAAAAATCCTCTAGCTAATTCTATACCCAGCAAACTGTTCAAGTTGATCGTGATGCACTTCTCACCCTTACGCAGGAATCTCTCGAAAAGGGTGTTGAGAAGTTGGAGACAGCTGCAAGTCAGCTCTACAAGGCTCTACTTGCTGGACGAGATAGAGGTGCGTAAACACCACTCGATGTGGATCAGGGTAAACTCAACATAACTCTGTAGATATGGCTGCCACTATGGAACGTCTGGAGGAGTATCGCACATACAATACCCAGTTTTGCAAGCGCTTATACGACTTCCTTTCGATCATGTTCACGGCGCAGGTGAGCGGATTCTAGTTGTACACTAGTCCTTGGCTAATAGGACATAGTCGAAACTGCTCCTTGGGGATAACAACGGTATTAGTAAACCTGGTCGAGGGAAGCCTACGATAGGAGATCACAAATTGTTGGAGAGTTATCTTGGACGATACGCTGGCCTGATGTTGTATCTGAAAGAGATGGACGAGAACGTGTACGGCAAGCTCTGCGCGGTAAGTGACAAGGTTCCCCGTGTGTGACCCCTGCTAAACTTCGGATCGATCCCTCAGGCTTACTTCTCCACTGCCAGCAATTTGCATAGTACGCAGATTAAAGCATTCTTGGCTGCATGCAATGCATTAGTCAAGCAGAAGGTTGAAGACGACGGAGATGGTAAGTCATATCCCTAATGAGGCACATACAGCTCATTTAAAACGTACCACAGGCTTTGCGACAGCGGCCACTCCATCAGCTGCTGGACGTGCTGCTGCCGGCGTTCGTCGCGCTGGTACGGTTGTGCGTTCTCCGTTGGATCGCAAAGAGCGCAAGGGTGCTACAGATGGTGATATGAGTGCAGCAGACGTACGTTCTTTCTCTCTTATCGTATCTTCCGCATTGGATTTATCTTTCACATAGGCATTTGCACTCGCTCTCGAAAGAATAGCGCCGATGGTATACGGTGAAGAGGAATTTATTGCCGACTTCCTCCAGATCAACGATGCCGCCTTGACTTTCGCGGATTTCATGGGCTTGGAGAATTATTTCCGACGTCAGGCTGCAAGAAATGCTGGACTGAGCCAAGCCACTCAGAAGCTGGTTCGTGGTGCCATGGACCTCATTTTCGGATTCTTGCCATTGGAGCTCAAGACCTGGCTTGATAATGCTCTCGAGAAAGATCAATTGTGAGCTATCCATTCTCTTTGTGATGTTAGAGGTGTCTAAATTTCTTGCCAGGCAAATTGTCGGGATGATTGCTTGTGTCGAGAAGTTCTTGGCAGATGCTGAGGAGAGGGGCAACACGTTCTTCCTAGAAGTCCTCGAGAAGCAGCATTCACGGATGAAGGGACTCTATGAGCGCCGTGTCGTACGTGTTACTGACTTGATGCGATATATTTCTAGCTGACTCTAGCCACGATAGAACGAACAAATCAAATCTGTCGAGGATACAAAACTGACAAGCAAGAAGCGCAGCGGTCCTACTCAATTTATCAGATATTTCCCGACCTACGTCGGCCGAGTGGAGACACAGCTCATTGGTGCCAGCACGCTCGAAATACGACAAGTCGTGGATGCCTCATATGACAAGATTGTCCAGGCCATGTTTTCTGCGTTGAAGCAAATGGCAAAGATGGATGGGGAAGGCGAAGATAAGGGTCAGCTCAATTATCACGTTATATTGATTGGTGAGTTGGTTTCCACTGTTCGTCTCATGTATCACTAACATTTTCTGATACAGAGAACATGCACCATTTCGTGGCTGAGATGTCTCAGCTCGACCTCGGCTCAGTGGCTGTCTTCCTGCAGCGTGCTCAAGCTATATACGATGAGAACTTGATCGCTTACGTGAAACTCGTTCTGAGACGACCTTTCACAAAGATCATAGTACGCCGGACTTCCTTCGTTCTTCACGTGTGATTAACCGTCTTCTAGGACTACTTTGACGGAGTGGAACGTGTTCTGAAGACTACGGCGCCTTCAGAAGTGGCTTCAAAGAGTACATACTCCAAATCGGCCTTAAAGAAGGTTGTCAAGGAATACACTGCCAAGGACATACGGAAGCTTGTTGAAACCTTGTTTAAGAGGGTCGAGAAACACTTCGATGAGGCCTCAGAAACGACTACGACAAAGGAGACGAGCACGAGCACCGGTATCGCATCTGGAACTGTGCTCGTCGGTGTGTGGAAGGCATGCGAAGAGGAGTTGCTACGGATGACCGATTACTTCAGCAAGCGCATCAACCAATGTTATGGGTCGACAGGCGTCACCCTTGAATATACTGCCGCAGACGTCGAAGCAGCTTTCAAGAAGCATCGTATAACGTCGTAGAGGATATAGCGTGTTTATTTAATATTATTATTCACTCATGTGTACTACATCACGAAATGGAACCTTCTCTAACTCGAGGCTCTGCACCGGAACACAGGATCCTCAAGACCACCTATAATGCTTCTGCCCTCGCAGGTAAGCTACTTGATCGGCTGACACCGATAGACTTTTAGAGGTATGAGGGGTGTTCCAATGAGACTTAAGGATTGCTAAAGCCGCCACGGGCAGTTGTTTATCTGCGAGCAACCAACCATCAGGCCTCATAGTCTCAGACCTCAGGAGGCAGAATTGTATATACAAAGGACGTGGATATACCTCCCAGCGTCAACCACCATGATCCTCAGCTATCCCCCTAAACAATGCTCTTAGCAAGCTTTCGTGTATGTTCTTTTCAATCGCCATACCATACCGTTCATCGTGTTCGTTTACATCTCTGCAGTTGATATAGGACGCTGACGCCACTGCCGGGCTGGAAGATCCCCGAAGCTGACGTCCCCGGGCCCGAGAGTGCAAACTCTATGTATCGGCTTTCCGCTATCCATTTAAGGGAAGACCGATGCAAAGTGGCTAGTTCTGCAACTGGGAGCTGCCCTGTGCGTTGTATCTATCAAGTTCTCTCCGATGGTTCGAAGTTCATAGCCGAACCGTTTACTACACACTCCACTGGCAGCCTGAGCTCAGCATGTCCACCGGTCTCATGAGGGTGGTTGAGTGGATTGAGGGCAACTCAGTCAATAAACTAATAGAGCAGGTCCAACCGAAGGCGTATATAAGGCCACCACCGTTGTGAGTGCAAGACAGCAAACTTCATTCCTCACACATGTCCAACAAACTCATTCTAGTACTCGGTGCCACAGGTGCACAAGGCCAAGCTGTCATCGACAGCCTTTTGGCCCCCACCTCCGATGGCAAGCCCTCACCATATAGTGTCCGTGCGCTGACGCGTGACCCTTTGAACCGTCGTGCACAAGAGCTGGCCAAGCAGGGCTGCGAAGTCGTACAAGGTGTATTCATCTCTGAATTCCCGAGTTCGAGAAAGAGTCTGACAGGCATCAACAGGTTCATTCGACCAATTCGAGACTGTTCGGGATGCTCTGCAGGGATGTTATGGAGCATGGATCAACACAGATGGGTTCACGGTTGGAGAGCAAAAGGAGATTTACGCAGGGATCCGTATCTTTGAAATCGCGAAACAGACCTCGTCTTTGCGGCACTATGTTTGGAGCAATCTCGACTACGGGTTTAAGGTTCGTAGGCAGCGTCCCACTACTTCAGGTTAAGTCTTTCACGTCGATATACTAATGCCTATCATTCTATAGAAGGGCCATTACAACGAGAAATATCACTGTGGACATTACGGTGAGCATAAATTATAATCGCTTGTCCTCTGAAGCAATGAATTAAACCAAACATCAGATGGCAAAGGCAGAGTGGCCGAATGGTTAAAGGTGCAGCCCTCCGACACGAGCGAAGAGGGGTTGACCTGGACATCCGTCACCACTGGTCCATACATGCAAATGTTGCGCAACGTCAGTCCTCCATAGCTCAACTTTCACAAAATCTCGTCGCTCACAACACAAACAGATGATGTTCGCACCTTTAAACAAACGGACTGACGGCACATTCGTATTCGCATCTCCCGTCGGCGACGGCCACGTCCCCATGATCGCTCTAGAAGACCTCGGCTGGTGGGCTCGATACGCCTTCGACCATCGCGCTGAGACTTCCGCCAGGGACCTAGAGGTCGCGAGCGACGTCGTGGGGTGGGACTACCTCGTATCCACGTTCAAGAACGTCACAGGCCAGAAGGCCGTGTTCTTGAAGCTTACGCCCGACGAGTGGTTCAATCTCTTTGACGGCACCGACAAGCCTGTTGCTAATGAGAGGGAGTACGGAGATGGGTCGACGACGTGGAAGGAGAACTTCAGTGCATTCTGGTCTTTGTGGAGAGACGATGTCATCAAGAGGGATTTGGATTGGATTAGGTCTGTGCATCCTGGTACGCATAACTTGGAGAAGTGGATGAAGAAGGAGAACTATCAGGGGGAGTGGAAGATGGACTTTTTGAAGAATGTCGAGGATGGGAAAGCGATCACTCTCAAGTTTGAAGCTCTGGCTCAGTTATGAGTCGTTGTTGCCCATGTATCGAAGTAAATGTCCATGAACCTCTTCACGTTGTAATACTGTATGCACTTGAATCCTACCATCTTACATACCTGTCTCGCCGAAATACGCAAGCTTTGCACGAGCCCAGACGAGCCCGCAACGTCTACAGCACCATGTGTTTATTCAAGTACAATTACAATATACAGTCACACAGAAAGATAAAACAGCAGCATTTGCGTGGTTCATGTACTACCTGCTACTGCACAACAATGTTCTATTCATTTACCTTGTGCAGACTATTCGTCATTGAGTTCTGCTCAAATCGAGCTCAATCTTCATTGGCCCACTGGGGCAGCCACTCCTCCCAATCGTCCCACGCATGATCCACACCATCGTCGTCAAAGAACTCATCGAAAGGCTCCTCGCTCATGAAAGCCCCCTCATGAGATGGCGGCGCAGAGTGATGCCCACCATGACCATGCTTGCCATGTCCAAGAGGCTTGATCAACCTCTTCACGACATGAATGGCACCATTGCGCGTGGGGACGTCGGCCGCAACGATCGGCTGACCGTTGACAAACACCTTGGTGACATATCCATGGGGCAGGATGGAATGGAATTGGACGACGTGCAGGTTCAAAGTGTAGTTCGATCCGAGGAGGGTAGGCACCGTCGCGTTGACTTTGTATACCGGCTTGAAGATCGGTCCGTGGTGCGGTGGTGGGGGTGGGTGAGATGGGTGGTCGTGCTCGGGTGGGTGGTGCGGTGGGCCGGGAGGAGGGGGAGGAGGTGGGGGGAAGGGGTGCCTGTCTGCGTTGTGTGGTGGGAACGGCGGCGGGGGAGGAGGATGAGGGAAAGGTCCGACTACGCGCACAGCTGCTCGAGGCGGAGACGGGAAAGGTGCACTGTGGGGAGGAGGAGAGCATGGGCAATGTTCCGCGCCAGGGAAAGGAGGGGAAGGAGGGAAGGGACGCCGCTCAGCACGTGGAACAGGTGGGAACGGGAGGAAAGACTCGAATCCTAACCCACGGCTCAGACGATTGCGGGAAGACTTCACGCAGCGACGCTGCTCAGATGCGCTGTGCCTGCCATATTCTCCACCTGGGAAGCCGTAGCCGTCGGCTTCAGGCTGCGAAGGCTCGGAGTAGCGATGATCATCGTAGTGCCTCTCCCGATCGCCAAAGTTGGCCAGGAGGGCATCATAGGCATCTTCGGGATAACCAGTCTTCGCACCAAGCAGAGGGTCGTCCGACCAAGTAGTGGTCTCAGGAAGCAGCGAATCGGAAGCGTTGTGGACCCAATCTAGTAATATCGGAGGAAGATCAGCTATCGAGAATTGATCCGTGGGAGAATTGTGACATACTGCTGTGGAAGACGTATTCTGGGATGACATGATAAGCCAGAATCTTCTTCAATGCCCTCTCGCCGAATGGAGAGAAGAGGAAGAGCTTGAGTTTCTGAGGAAGTCGATGGAAGGCTTCGTTGGTAGGCGCAAAGAAGGTCACGGCAGGTGAACCCTCGAGGGTCTTGCTCTGTCTATTCCAGTGCCAGTCGACCGCATCTGTGAAGTTGACACGCTGGATCGCTGAAGACTGTTGAGGTTATTGTGAGAAATATGTGGAGTAGGTGAGGTGGGATCATGAACTTACCAAGGTGGAGAATACATCGAAGAAGCCAAACAGGATTTGGAACGTAGAGGGTGGAGGGAAGAGAGGATGGTTCAAGACATGAACGACACCTGCAAAAAACGAACGTTGAGCATACTACATGCCAAAGAGCTCGTGTGACAAGCGTACCGTTCTTCGTCTCAACGTCAGCGAAGATCACCTTTGCGTAGAAGTTGAGAGTGATACTGGGGTGGATCAGCTTCGGCTGCTCAACCCTAATGCGCAGCTCTTTTCCGTCCAACGACCCTTCCCCGAGGATCAGGGACGAAGGGAAGGTCGTGTTCTTCGCGAGGTCCGTTGCATGGAATGGCTCGCCGATGATGTGGTACTTGAGCACAGCGGTGACGATCGCTTTGAGGATCTTCTTCTTATGCTCCTTCCGCTTGTCGTCGTCGTCGTCTCTGTCGAGATCATTGAGGACAGCATTGTCGACGAAGGTTTCGAGGGCGGCGAAGAGCTCGAGCTTGTCGCTGCTCTCGATGACGTCATTGCTGAAGAAGGCCTCGACGCCCTCCTCGTCGAACGGCGAGCGTCGGTGGCCGTGGTGAGGTTCATGTTTCTTGTGAGGAGGACGGAGCGCACGGTCAGGCACTGCAAAGAAAGTGACGCTACAAACAACAAAGGGGCGGCGTTAGTGATCGCGGTGGCCACCATGCAAGACACGCACTTGGACTCGGGATTGTTGAGCGCAGCCGCAATGTCCTCGGCAAAGTTGATCAGCTTGAAGACACGAGAGAATCTACGTATACGTATACGATCAGTCGTGATATGAGAACTACTGCGTCGTATATCGACATGAGCTGCGCACGCACCTATCGTCGTCTCTCAGCGCTTCGTAGATCGTCTTGTCAGGGAATTTGGGAGGATGGTGAGGGGCACCTGGAGGTGGATGGTGAGGGGCTCCTGGAGGCGGTGGATGCTCTCCAGGCGGCCCAGGAGGAGGAAACGGCCTCTCTTTGGGCGGAGGACCCCAGCGCGGTCGTTCATCAAAGTTCGACTCAGAGAATTCAAGCCTGTCCTGATGAGCATCCTGATATGCGTATCTGAAGTCGTCTCGAGTCGCCGCTACAGCAGCAACGCAGCCGCAGACGACGGCGAGCCAGCTGCGGGTTAGCATGGTTGTTGGAGGAAAGATGCAGCAGCTGCGCTCTGGTGCAACGAGGCACGGCGGCAGGGGTTTATATGGGAAATGTCAGAGCCGCGATTAACTGTCGTCCCTTGCAAACGTGATATCATTCCGTGCGCAGTAGCCAGCTCTGGCCACAATACCGATGACTCGCAATCCACCTCACAATCGACGCAATAATGCATGAACGTTGAACGCTGGTGGATACTCTCAGTGCAAATGGGTGAGCAGCAAGCCCCTCTGGGCCCGACATCGACAGCAAGCTTGGCCACACAATCAGCCACCTCCACTCTTAGGAGAACGCCCCTGCCTACGCTCAGTACGTGCGACCGAGGCCGGTGCGTCTCAACGGAAGAATCCATCAACCACCTCCCGCCACACGACTGCGCAGGAGATGGCACGGATGGCGGTGGAAAAGATGTGATGCCATGTATTGTAATCTGCAATAAAAAGTCCGGGCGGCAGGAGGGAATCTTGCGATACACGTACAACGAGAGCTTCCTTCGAGGGTATCAGGCCTGTCCGACGGTCTACTCTACTATTTGACGGAACTTCTCCTGGATCTCGCTGTACAATGCGTCCAACTTCTCCTTGACTGCTTCCTTTCCTTGCGACGGGGACTGTTGAACGAGGTAGATCGTAAGCCACACCATCTACATGATTATGAAGAACAAGACGTACCTCGAACTTCATTTGTGAGAGCTTGAACATGATGTCGCTGGTTGAGTCCCTGATCTTTGCGAACGTGATGTCTCCAGAGGCGACGGCCTTCAGCGCAGAGTCGTGGTAGGTCACGAAGTTCTTCAACATTGCGCTCGTCTTGTAGAATGGACAGAACCGATCGTACTCGCTCATACCGTTTTGCTGCAGGAAATCATCCTTGAGCATACGAGCGACCTCCAGCGTGATCTTGTCGCTTTCGCCGAGGGCACTCTTTCCGACGAGCTGCACGATCTCAGCGAGGTCTTCTTCCTTCTGAAGAATTTCCCTTGCGCGCGACCGCAGTTCGACGAACCCAGGCTCCGAAGTCTCGTAGTGTGGGTCAAGAATTTTGATGTACTTGGAGTAGGAGACGTTCCAGTTGACGGACGGGAAGTGCTTGCGCTGGGCGAGACGTTTGTCCAAACCCCAGAAGACTTGCACGATACCGAGTGTGGCAGATGTAACGGGATCAGAGTAGTCACCACCGGGGGGAGACACGCTGGGTACACATGTTAGATGGGCGCGTCGATTTATGAACAGTACGTAACACGGGAACACTCACGCTCCGACGATAGAAACGGTACCCGTACGAACGGGGTTACCGAGACACACTACCTTACCAGCTCGCTCGTAGAATCCGGCAAGCTTCGTTCCAAGGTAGGCCGGGTAACCCGAGTCTGCAGGCATCTCAGCGAGACGACCAGAGATTTCACGAAGGGCTTCAGCCCATCGAGAAGTTGAGTCTGCCATCATGGCGACGTTCTTGCCCTGATCACGCCAGTACTCTGCCAGGGTGATACCTGTGTAGATGGAAGCCTCCCGAGCGGCCACAGGCATATTGGAAGTGTTGGCCACAAGCGTAGTACGTTTCATAATCGGCTCTTGACGGTCGCCGACCTCCATGGTCAGTTCGGGGAACTGTCACACCATGTCAGTGTCATTGCCTCGTAGATTGAACTTCAATAAAGATGGACCCACCTCCATCAATACTTCCGCCATCTGTTAAGGTACGGTGAGGTATGAATTAGATTGAGTGAGCGGATCTCGTACCTCATTTCCTCGTTCACCACAACCAACGTAAACCATAATGTCGCTGTTCGAGAATTTCGAAATGGCCTGTGAGATGACGGTCTTACCGCATCCGAAGGCGCCTGGGATGGCAGTTGTACCGCCTTGAACACAAGGGAAGAGAGCGTCAAGGATTCGCTGGCCGGTCAAAAGGGGATAGTCCGCAGTCTGCTTCTCCGCTACGGGACGTGGGGCTCGCACAGGCCAGACTTGCATCATGGTGTGCTTTGTGGTCTTTCCCTCGAATTCGGTCTCAAGAATGACATCCTACCCGATGTATGCATGAGTATACCTGACATGACCAGTAGATGCGCATGTACACACGTTAACGGCGTAGCTGCCCTTTTCAGCGATATGGGTGATTGTACCCAGTGCACGGGGCGGGAGCATGACTTTGTGATCGGAGACCAGAGAGTTCTCGTACACCTTTCCGTAAATATCGCCTCCAGAGATGTGGTCGCCAACCTGCGATGATAAATTCAGTATTGACCTGACCTGACGTCATGCAGGGAACACAGACCTTGTAGTTGAGGGGGTCAAAATCCCATTGTAGCGATCTGTCAAGAGCCTCGGTGTTGATACCTCTTGGAATGTATATAGATTTGGATAGTTCTTGGATGGACTAAACCGAGCGATAAGTATGATATGCGATGAGGCGCAGCGAATTGGGGTTGCTTACTCGCAGTGGTCGCTGAATACCATCGACAATGTTCTCCATCAGACCTGCAGAGAGATAAATATGATATTTATAGGTCATAAGAAGGAAGCGTACCGGGTCCTAGTTCGACACTGAGAGGCTTTCCTGTACGCAGAACAGGGTCGCCGACCGTTACACCGGACGTCTCCTCGTACACTTGAATCGTAGCCTTGTCCGCGTCGATCTTGATGACCTCTGCGCATATTTAGCTCGCATATACCATATACAACCTGTTCACATACCTCCAACTAGTTCGTCGTGACCGACACGCACGAGCTCGTACATAGCACAGCCGGTCATGTTCTCTGCAATAACGACAGGTCCAGAGACACCAAAGACATGACCGAAACGCGACTCGCGCTCCTCGTCAGCAATCTTCGGCAAAGCCCTCCTTGCATTTGGTAAAGCACCCGCCATGGTTGTGATGTGTGTTGGCGGCGATGTCGAGCTCGTCGAGGTCGTTTGGCTTCAAGTCGATGGCGGACGCCGATTGGGGTCACGAGGCACGTTACCAAAAACGGATTGTTGGCGCTTACAATACAGGAACGCGCGTGCTAAAGTGACGCGTCGTCCAGGTCGAAGTGACCCTTAGACTTGACTCTCGACGCCGACTACGACAACGAACAATGCCTCCAAAAGCGTGAGTAAACGTCGTACGATACGTTGGGAACGATGCTGACTTGATTACTTGATTGCTACCAGTGACTGGGAGAAATGTAGGATATCAAAGCCACTCTACCGAGCTTAGGGCTAACAACTACTGCAGGGGAGAAGAAGGCGGACGGCAAGGACGAGAAAGAGATCAAAGGTGCGCATGGGGCTGCATAGCCATGAACTCAACGCTGACATGGCGTTCAGCTCTTGATGAGAATGACATTCAAATTCTCAAGACTTACGTGCGTAAACCACTGGTGCAGCGCCGCACGCAGTACTCAAAGTTCAATATAGGGACAAGGACCATATGCTCACCGCCTCAAAAAGATTGAAGACGATATTAAGGCAGTACAGAAGCGTATCAACGAGAAGCTTGGTACGGACTTTGCAGCGCTACGATATGCTATACTCACATGGTACGCTCATGCAGGTGTGAAGGAGTCGGACACTGGTCTGGCGTCACCAAACCTCTGGGACCTTCCCGCCGACAGACAACGGATGGGCGAAGAGCACCCACTTCAGGTTGCCCGCTGCACGAAGATCATACCCATGAACCCTGAGAAGGCCGAGCGTGCGCGTTCTGTCAACCCCCTTGGAGCAGTACAAGGGCAGAAGGGCGCAGACGAGCAGGACCAGTACTTGATTAACATCAAACAGATCGCTAAGTTTGTTGTTGGCCTCGGTGAACGTGTGGCCCCCACAGATATCGAGGAGGGCATGCGTGTTGGGTAAGTTTTGTATACCATCTTGGCTTTGATTTTAGCTTATCGCTTCCACAGCGTGGATCGCACGAAGTATCAGATCCAGATACCGCTTCCCCCGAAGATAGATGCTTCCGTTACAATGATGCAAGTGGAAGAGAAGCCCGACGTAACATACTCTGATGTAGGCGGATGCAAGGAGCAGATAGAGAAACTGCGAGAAGTTGTTGAGACACCGCTTCTGTCTGTAAGTGGCTGTGTCACGCGCTTGGGTATACACGGTACTGACCACACTTTGATAGCCTGAACGTTTTGTCAACCTTGGCATTGACCCACCGAAAGGTGTACTGCTGTTTGGTCCACCAGGCACGGGTAAAACCTTGTGTGCTCGTGCAGTCGCCAATCGTACGGATGCTACGTTCATACGTGTCATTGGATCCGAACTCGTACAGAAGTATGTGGGTGAAGGCGCTCGTATGGTTCGCGAACTTTTCGAGATGGCACGGAGCAAGAAAGCATGTATAATCTTCTTCGATGAGGTTGACGCCATTGGCGGTGCACGATTCGATGACGGCGCAGGAGGCGACAACGAGGTGCAGCGAACTATGCTTGAGCTAATTAATCAGCTCGATGGTTTCGACCCGCGAGGAAACATCAAAGTGCTCATGGCCACGAACCGGTGAGTTCGATCCCGACTGTTTTCATAATTGGAGATTAAGAAATTTTTGCAAAGACCGGACACCCTGGATCCTGCGCTACTTCGTCCAGGTCGTCTGGACCGTCGCATAGAGTTTTCACTTCCTGACAATGAAGGGCGTGCACATATTCTACGGATACACGCGCGAAGGTATGTCATTTCTGACATCATAGTAATTGTATATTCTGACCTGTGCCCGTCTCCTATCAGCATGAGCGTCGAACGAAATATTCGTTTCGATCTAATAGCGCGACTGTGTCCTAACACGACAGGTGCCGAGCTGCGATCAGTAGCGACGGAGGTGTGTAAACGCTGCAACTATGATTCACAATATCTAATGAATTGGTGTGCTCCCAGGCTGGTATGTTTGCGATTCGCGCGCGAAGAAAGGTGGCCACAGAGCGTGACTTTTTGGACGCGGTGGAGAAGGTTATCCGCCAAGGCACCAAGTTTTCGAGCACGTGCGTATCATTAATGTTCTCCGCGGCTCTCACGTTCTTATCCCCGTCCTCCTTCAATCTTCAGGCCGATGTATCAAGTGTACAATTAGGTTCTGGTTCCGTGTATTGGTATTTAAGTTTGACTCGCTATAATTTGCATGAGAACATATGGAAAGATTGGCCTCTTCTGATGAATGCGCCCATAGGCCGGGATCTCGTGGAAAGTCTAGTGTGTAATCGCGATGATGGGCGTCAGGCAGGTGTCAACAGATCCAACTGTTACGCGGGATGCAATTTTGGAGAATGAAATTCATCTGCCAGCCTGTGCACATGTCAAACATTCTGGTGGTAACAAACTACAATGGTCGGGAACGGGAAATGATAAAAAGATTAACAAACTAATAGTAAGCGGTTCGGAATGATGCTGGTACCGGGTTTACAACTAAAAAAAATTATAGGGCATTGTACTAGTTCGAATATCATAAACACCGTCAAGGTGTAAGTAATAAAAAGCTGTAACGGGATCAGTACTGACGAGGAATGTATGCAAGGACGGGCTGTAAGCTGCCCCTTGAAACATGGCGGACTTCCGTCAAGTAGATGTCTTCCAAACGGATGTGGGTTTGGCCCACGCGTATGTACGGTGTCTGATAGGGTACATTCTCATTGTTCTTCTAGAAAACATCGCATTCTCATTCAGAAAGGCACAGACTATAGGTGGAAAGACAGCACGGACCTCGACGAAAGCTTTGATGGCTTCTGCCACCTTGGTCGCCAGTTGCCTACGGGATATGCTCTCCTGAGCCTCCGTGGAGCGGCGAACATACTTCTGTATGACGAACGACGCGTAACCATCAACCTGAAAGGACACGTCAGTAACGATGAAGAAGATCCAGCTGCCAATCCCGCCGCACCTCGATCCGGATAGACACTTTGTGCTTAACGCTCTCAAGCAGTCTTGCGTTTGGTTCATGTAGCCCCGCAAAATTTTCGTCTAGGGCATCCGTGGCGCGAATACCCTTCCGTCCTCCCACCCAAAACTCGATAGGGCTTTGGTTGGCAATGTACAAAGTTTGTGCTCCGTTTGCTCGGTACTCGTTCTGAGGTATTTCAGTCAGGGTCGGTGCTAGAGGCTAGAAATTCGTGTAGTCAGGCAGTGAACACATGGCAAGGAGTTGGGACAAGAACCTGGGGCGGAGGGAGAGGCGGTACCATCACGTAAGACCCCCATTGATTATTGGCTTGGCCCCAGGCCGGCCAGTAGGGTTGACCTTGAGGATGCTGGGTGTGATCGCCGCCAGAGGGGTCCTGCAGTACATACTTGTCAGTCTAGGTTGTGGTGAAGGATATGGGTTGCTGTACCATCTGTGCCGCAGGGAGGGCGAGTTCGACCAAGAGGGTGCAGTGTCTAGTCGAGGATCGAGAGCCTTTATAGGCCGGCCGCTCTCCAATATCTCGGTCAAAACTGCGAGACCATGGCAAGTAGGATGAAGAAGATTTTTCGACCCGCTACGTAGGTACTCAGGCGAAATTCAAACAGCACAAACGGAACGCCGACTCACTTCTTAGCAGGCAAGCCGGTGCTCACGCTCTTGCATCGACATTCCCTGACATGATGAACAGAAAGGGTCCTAATGCAGTCAACCACATGTTTGACAATCATCAGCTACGTTTAGCTGTTAGATGGCAGTCTCGTCAGCACCATCTGCAGCGTGGTAGCAACGTAGACCTGAAATGGGCGTCTTCCTCCGGTGCACCGAATTATTTCTGACAGCTGCTCTGGCTGCGCACATTATAACGCGCCCTCGGTTCTTTGATACTTACCAGCTAGAGAACCGTCATGACATGAGAACGTGGTTCCACTTTGTACCTGGAAAGAAGCCCGCTAGTACGTTCCAATTAGCTTCTCCATTGTCGTCTTACCCCCACCTCACAGGTCGACTGTTTCTGTTCACACCAACTCTGCGCCCGCCGACGATCCATCTTCGTCCGCCAAAGATTGTTAGATTGTCAACAAGATCCTAGTGGCTGTCGGCCGAGCTTCCCAAACAAGCCGCCACTCAGACGTCTTTATTCTCTATGCGGTAGCCCTTAGCTGGGTAACCACCGCTAACGCCGAGGGGGGGATATGGCTGTTGGGAACAAGATCTGCGCCGAAGCGTGGGGAGAGGACACTAGTGGCCGTACATTCAGGGTAAGCGCCCTGCTACTTGTAACTGACGTTCCACGAACACGAATCTCGCGACCGAGTTGCCCAGAACTGTCGTTGTGGCGTAGTGTAGGAGGATGTATCGCGCACAATCCGGTCATCCGCCGCTTCTCCAACCACTCGCAAAAATAGGACAGCTTCTCGTAAGGAGCGCACCAGTTCAGGTAGTATGTCATGGTAGCCTTAGTTACCGCACACCAAAGTGCTCGATTCACTGAAACTGGCATGAGCCTTAAACACGATGTAATCAAGGCTCATATTCCTTATTGCATCACAGAGAACATTCTGACTGGCCTCGTACGTGACGTTTCTTCTCTTCTTTTCTGTGCCGGCGGTCGTGCTGAGCAACGATGTGGTGCGTCCCTTCTTCAAGTTCAAATAGCTAAGGCTCTCTGTGTTTCAGCCACAGTCCTTTACGTACACCTGAACCTTGCCTGTCCACTCCATTGTTCGTTCATTGATATCAGAGGGTCGCTATGGAGCCCCAGCATCGACAGCGTCTGCCAGGAGCCTCGTTTATACAATCGCCGGTAATCGAGCCTGTGGCCAGCAAGAACCGAAGCATGAACTTCTTCCATGATACTAGCCGTCGACACTTCTCCTCCCCGAAGACTTAGATTCAGATCAGACTGGATAACTTTCTACTTCGGTATCAACCCACATCTCATCAATAGCGAGAGCGAAGACTTCGGTCCTACTAGCTAACTTTGAACATGTATTCCAGCAATGTGTCAAAGGTTAGAGCAGCGAATTCTTCCTTCTTACGGGAGCTGTGATAGTACGTATGGTCATGAGTAGAGACAGCAATGCAGAATAAATATATGATGGTACAGAAGCACATGCATCGACCTGGGACAGTGGACGGAGATAGGCATACATTGGTTGCAGACTAAGATAATAAATATACGGAAGCAAGGCCATATAAAGCGACGAACAAAACTCGGATTTCACTACTTCCACTGCAACCCAGGCCTACATGGTGCCTGCCGGTCCGTACTGGTAGGCCACTTGATGAGCGACTACCTGGGGCGCGTACACTGGACGATAATCGGGCAGGAACCCCAGACGTGGCTGCAAGCTGCCGGCGGTGACATGATCCACTTGCACCAGATAAATTTGATCATATCGAATATGGTAAGCCGGAGTGTCGCCGCCAGGGCCAATCTGTATCCATTTGACACCGCTCTCATCGGTAGTTCCCCTGTCCTGAGTCCAAAGAATATCGTCAGGAGAGGTCTACGCAAAAAATAAATGCAAACTCACCTCGAAGTACGCCTGCACGACCTCTGCAACCTGGCGCGCCATCTTAACACGGGTCACAGGAATTTCCCTCCCTGTTGTTTTTGCGTATTTCTGCTTCGCAAACGATTGCTGGCCCTCGAACTGTAAACACATAATTAAACGCTGATAATGAGGGCTCATGATGTAAATGTACGGACCTGAAGGCGATAAGATAGCTTTACCCCTACATTCTCATTTAATACTGGGGTTTCCGGGTTTAAAATAAGGCTCTCGGGGTTCTGGGTGCTGGAAATTTGCTGTAGAGATATTCCCGGGGCAGACGTCTGGGAGTTCCTAAACTCCACAGGGTTGCTCATATTGCGCCTGGATGACTGCGCCTCGTAGGGCATTTGTTTGATCTCGATGAACTGTGACGGAAGAGCTGGTGCTGAAAAGTACGACATCTGAGGATGCGCGCCCGGGTTGTAGTAAGTATATGGCTGAGAGTCCTAGTGGAAAGGGCAATTTCAGTACGAGCGTCACAGAATGACATTCGAATGCCTACCGAAGAGCTCGTTGGATAAGCCAGAGGATAAGAGAAATGGAGCGTGAAGTAAGGAGAAGTGTGCAAGTCGACGAGGGTTATATAGTCCTGTTGCCGTGTCATATCGTCGAATCGTGGGTGTTGACTTGATACGAATGTCCCTACGGCATCCAACCTGCCTGCGTCAATGCAGCATATAGCAATCCGGTAGCCCTAGAGAAGTCCAGAAGATCTACAGCGAAGATGAATAGATTGCATCTGAACGGCGAACGGGACCAGCATGCTCTAGTATAGGGAAGGGAAGGTCATCTACGCATGTCAGGCTACGCCGAGACCGCGTGTTGATTCTCGTTCCAGAAGTAAGTAATCTGCAGGCAGAGTGTGTGCATCTGTAAATTAGGTGAGAAATCTCATACCACTTAACCTGGACGCTAGATATTGCACCGGAACACGGATGCCATTCGTATTCACGGCCATTACAAGCGATCGAATCTGTCCAAGCAGCAGCCAGAGCACACAACAAACGTTGCGTCTCTAATTGCTCCGAGTGCCGAAGTCAAGGTGTAGGTGAAATGAGAGTGAGAACTGGTCCGGAAGGCGGGCTCCTGCCACTGGCATGTCTTAGGGAGACGGGACCTAACGGGTGCATGGCAGCCACGTGAAAGCGTGAACAGTGGGAGTTGGTCCGTTATGATCATGTTTACCGGTCAAAAGCGCATTAAGCCTGCGCAGGGACGGAAATGACTGCAGCAACCTTATCATCGTACTAGCGTCAGGAGGCTGCGTTGGAGATTGTGGGGGCTAAGTACATCGAGGGGAAATCTTGGAGGCTGGCGTCGCAGTCCGGCGCAACGACTGGGAGCAACGGTGCCGTCGCCAGGGAACTGTCAGCTGTTGCTCCGTGCGAAGTAGTTCGGGTCTACACACCCTAACCACGAGGTCCTGATGTGCGGCGTATTGACTAGACTAGCTGACGTTCGCTATAACGTATGCATTATCACTGTAGAGAACTTCCAGTTCAAATAGGTGTGCACTTGCCTGCATTTGCTTCTTGATACCTGGGATGAGTCGACCGGAAGCGATTGCCAGGTGGTCACCCGCATGGCGCTCCGAGCAGGCCACCTCAAAGACCACTCTCCTATTCCAGAAGTTCAAATCGAGCGAGTGGTGGAACAACCGCACGATACCGCCGAGTTTGGTTTTTAGCAGTCAGATACGGCGAGCGCCGATAACAATGCCGCCACCGGTTGAACAGGAAGAGATGATGCGATGACGTTCTCCGAAGACCCTTAGTGAACTTGGCATACCAATCGTGCGTACACGTTTGAGACCGGCGGCAGTCCCTTGCGCCACCGTCCCCACAATGCCTAAATCGAGGTGATCTCCTTTGTATTCGGAACTGACAAGCAGACCCTGGGGAAGAACTCAGAAGAACAGGTCTCATAACCTGGAATATTTTGATAAGCGGCATCAAGAAATAGGTAACGTGTATCCATGTCACCTATTGGTTTTACGAGGCCGAGCCTTGCAGCACATCAACAAAACTGTATATTGCCTAGTTTTGTTGTAGGATGCATCATCGCTCAATGTCTGCAGAACTGTTTCAGACTCACGGAGGGGAAGTAACAGGGGTAAATTACTCACGCGACAGTAATCCAAAGCTTCTGCCATCACACTTACACGCACCGTTCACTGCGCAGCAGGCATGAGGCGAGGACTCGATCCATTGGTTCGGCTCACCGGCCGTAGAGGGTCCGAAGACATGATGAGGTATACATCATTTAATACCTCATTCAAGCACTAATGTGACGATCATGTTGAGAAAGCATGCATTAAATGTCAAGCTCACAATGACGACAAGCAGTAATGTCACTCACCTCAATTCTGTTTATATGACACAGTTAGATCTTAGCAGAAACCATCCGTTTCCCAAAACCAGAGAAGTGGGTCATGTACGGACGGGTACAAAGTGCATCACAAATCCAAACCTCAGTCAAGAAGCGCTTCATTAATACTCTGCTAATGATCTCGCCATCGCGATATAGATCTGGATTGACGCAGAGAGTCTGGAGTCAACGTAACAGCTTTTGTCCAGACGGACATTAATTCATGATTGCCACACACCTATGTCAAACTGAACTCGACCACTTCCATGTTCCTTCTACGCGTTATGAACGACCACCATGTCGTGGAAGTGGTCGCGGGTCATGCTACCAGATCCGATATCAGCCAATATCTTGCTCTGCGCGATTGTATTTTGCATTGAGAATCATGAATATTTTCACGGCACAGAATTGGCATCTTGCACTGGACGAGTATGTGAGCTCATAATATGGTCCTGATTCCGATCTCCTATGGTGTAACATGTTGTTTAAACATTTCGGCAGAAGTGTGAAAAGACAGAGACAACATACATCTTTCAAAGGATCCAGTAGAGCCACGCAGAATCACTGAGGTTCAGAAGCAGCCTTTCACGTAACAAGATAGACGGTACCTGTTACTGCAACTCCGACATCCGCAGAACAGACGGAACGGTCGCACATCCTCCTTCCGTATAAGATGCAGGACAACGGCGAGTGTGGCGTTATATTTGCGAGGGTCTGTCACGTAGAACGGGCGACACGGATAAATTCTAGGCGAGCTAAGCATGCAAAGCGGTGGATTTGGAGCGATAGGCGTACCTGTTCATAAACATTGACATAATTACCTTCGATTGCCACCGATATCGATACGGAACAAGATCAAGTAGAAGGAGCATACACCCTGCATGGCGACTGCGAGGTTCAGGGATCATCCTTTCCGAGCTTGCACCGAGCACTGCTTGAACGATGTTTGTATAGGCTATAATGCATATCTCAGCTCTCAATCTGGCCGAACATGAAAGCCAAGACAGATACTAAACTCATGTGGCTGTCCTTACCGATCGTAGTCATCGTGTTCAACAGCTTATTAAGAAACACCTTCGCGAATAGCAGACGGTAGCTTCTAGACATCGTCTAAAGTAAATCTAGCCTGCACTAGAGGATACCAGTTAGTTCCATGCATATGCGATCGATTACAAAATGAATGCACACACCCATCGATTCAGACGCTACCTATAAGCACCAACCTGAGTCACCACTAGTACGTGAGCGCGTGAGCCACAGACTGGTCCACGGTCGCGGATCCGGCTTACAGGCTGGTTGTCATAAGCATACGCTAATTCAGATCAGATAGCATAAGTGATCCGTCGAATCAAACTTTTAGCAGCTTGCTTCGAGGCTTGCGTATGACTACGGAAGAACACGGTAAGTCACGGTGGTTCTTGAAGCCAAAAGCTTGACGGCCAGCTCACCAATTGGAAGTCAGCACCAATGGTTCCGAGATTATGACGCTCGTCCCGCGGATATAGGTACGGCATCTGTATAGAAAACATATACAGGCGGCTAGAGATGACCTATGTCGTGTTGCTTCTCCCTGCATGACGGGAGGTAGTGGACCACGTTGACAATGCGCGGCCATATGCATGTTGCGATCCTTGCTTCAACCAATTGTTGGTGATATACTTTGTTCTTGACTGCAAGATATCTGAGCGGTGCTTATCAATGTCAATCAGCCATCCCCATCTGCATAGCAAAAGCCTCACGGTGTCTTGCCCCTCATGGTCATCTTAAATGACCTGGGTCGCTCGTAGGTGATGTCCAGCACCCATTGTAGTCAATGCAACCTTCTGGTATATCACACACGCAAGGATTCAATTCCCGTGTGACGCGATGTCTTCTATGACGCGTACAGCCTATTTTCGTCAGTGTGCAGTTGAGACTTAGGAGGTGGCATACTAGGCTAGTTATACGTTGGCTGTGTGGCAGACTTGCATATTCCCCTAGGTGCTTTCAGTACGCGTAAATTTCGTGTTTCTCGGGCGAAGAAGTCCCGATTCATCATCCACATTCGCTTTATAGCTTGAAGTCGTGAGGAAGAATGTGGCGTTGTCCTTTCAACTGCAATTTCCTGATCGGGACTATTTTCAGTGATGGAAAAGACGCCAGTGTGGGCGCCTCGAAGTTGTTACACAGTGACATCCACAGCATCCTCTCGCGTATCATTTTTTGCTCAGATTCTTCGCTGAGGGATGCCAGCTGCAATCTAACTCCCTCATGTCGTAACTGGCTAATGTATCGTTTATCTAGTGAATCCTCTGCCATACATGATACTTACTGACTCATTCATCATATATCTCCAGCGAGAAGAAACGCCTAGTAAAACAATGGGGTCTTTGAAGAGATCAGGCACGTTCCTGGCTGGCCGGCACGGCAGTGCAGGGGGCACAAAACAACAGTCAGCCTCGAGCCATATTTCGTAAGCTTAGAGGAGGCGGATGAAATTAAAAGCACCGCCGAGCATCGCCATTGAAGACATTGGCAGCTTCAAATCCGCTACCGTTCTCAACAAGCAGCGTGAACCGCAGCTTACGATGTTTACAGATTGGAGTTTGTGTCTCACAGGAGAGGGGCCTTAGATTACAATGTGAGTGCCGGTGAGTGTGTTGAATAACATCTACGTATAATAGTTGAAGACCAAGGCAAGATGATCGGATCTTGCTATTTATCTTTTAGACTGTTCGGGCGGTTGATCCGAGCCTCGAAACCTGTTCGTGGCAGTATCGTTACTACGCTGCACAGATTTGAGCGTAATGGGCGGTCAATAACATTGGACACATATATTAGACTTTACCAGGCATCACGGTCCACATCCTCCCCACCTCCCACCCACCCATCTACGGCAGGATGCTTGTACCCTTTGCGTGGTCGATGACCTCTGCCGCACTCTTGGCTACCAGTGGTCTGGCCGTGAGGTTGCCTCTCACTACAAGATCCAGCTCCTCCGATCGAGGGTTTTCTTTTACCATGGCCAGTTCGTCAAGTTCATCAGCAAACGACACACAAGGTTTCGAATCCCTGGCTAATAACGACAACATTCTGGTACGATACTTCTTCGTGGCCTCAACATAAGTAGTATGGAAATAACTTATGCTAATTCGACCTTTAGTATCTACTTGAAGCCGAACTTGGTGGTTCTAGTGAGCAAATATTCTCTATACGACTGAGGCGATACTTTGCTGACTGTTGGCCGATAGCATTCCGCTTCCAAATTGATACTGGCTCCGCGGACCTTTGGGTGTTGACGAATGGTACTGGAAAGATAATTACTGTGACCAATACGACGGACGTGCTAGCTGGGGTCGTATACGCCGACCAAAGCGGACTGCAGGGACCGGTTGACTACGCGCAATTAAAGCTCGGAGGGTACACCATCGACTCACAAGGTGTGTCCTGCCGGCCATGCAAGGCTATATCTAACTTACGCGCGAATCAGCCTTCATCAACCCCAATAGGACTGTGAACCCCGCGCAGCTTGCTATAGGCGGTAGAGACGGCATTATAGGTCTTGGTTTCGATAGTTTATCGTCAGTCAACGCAGTCCTTAAACGGGCGTTTGGCAACGACACAACGTTGGGACGGACGCCGCTGACCAATATCTTCGAGCAAAATCCTGATACGCCAAATTGCCTCGACCTATATCTTCAGCGCTCAGGAGACCTTGAGACGACTCTCAACGGTACATTCCTCATCGGCGAGCACGCGGATGGATTCGAAGACGTGGAAAAGCAGCCAAAGCTATCCACTTTCGTCGACACTCGTTGGGTTGTCCCCCTGGATGACGTGTCCGTCAACGGGAAGCCCATCATACTTCCTAAAACCGCGCTGCCCAGGCTCAAGTCGAGTACCACCGGTCAAATTGGGGCAAACCTTGACACTGGTAGCTCTAACGTATTCATTACTCCCGCTATGTCCTCTGCGATCTACAGCTCTATTCCTGGCGCTGTGCAGCTGAATGCATCAGACCCAACGTCACGGTGGGCAGTTCCCTGCACAAGCTCCACGAATGTCACATTCAAGTTTGGGTGAGTAATAGACGTTAGGAACCGTATGCCCTCGTCTGACCATACTTTGCAGAGGAGTCGATTTTCCCATACATCCTCTGGATCTCACAACGGTGGCACAGATTACGGTCCCTGCTAACAACACCCAATTGAATGTGACATTATGCCTTTCGACGTACGACGGGACGGCCGATTCAACATGCTCCGGTGGCGACTGTGACGTTCTTTTGGGAGATGCTTTCCTTAGAAACGTCTATCAATCGTGAGTCAGCTCTCACATCGGTCTGTATGATAGGCTCAATCATGGAATTTCTAGTTATGTCTACGGGGAAGCCACCGATGGCAAGAGCGCGAACAATGGTAGCTACGTGCAACTGGTCCCGACCACGGATAGAAGTGCGGCGTGGAAGAATTTCCAACTCTCGCGCGCGGCATCGTTGAAGGATCTACCTCCTGATATCTTCAACTTCCCCGAACTGCTGTACACATCCAGCGGCGATAGCGCTTCTGCCAGTGGCGACGACGGCGAAGCCTCTCAAGACAGTGGAGCTTCGACCGACGATTCTTCGACCGATGATTCGTTGACGTCCGGTCCTTCGAAGGCCGCCGGTACCTTCCTTGAGAGCGGCACCGACACCGATTCTAGCAACTCGCAGCTCCTTTCCCTCGTGGAAAAGTATGGCCCTGTTGTTATTGGTCTGTTGGCCGGGAACATTGCCATCGGCATCTTGCTTCTGGTCGTTGCTGTGGTATCCGCTTTGCGGAAGCCAACTGTCAAGTCGAGGACGATCAACCCTTCTTACGCACCTGTTCGTTTCAAGGAGGCAGAAGCCTCTGAGGAGAGGTATCACGACAACGACGGATAGAGACTTAGATGGATATGTCTTATTTAAGCTTTCCACATTCTTTCTTTACGCATCTTATTCACATCGGACTCTACGCATCTGTACGCATGTTATTTTATTCTGATTTCTGTTGTAAGCAAGCACAACGGGTTCTACGCAAGTCGCCTAGATTGAGCAACATATGTTGGCAGACGTGAGATCGGCATCGAGTACGAATGAGGCTGATACGTAAAAATGAACGTTATGAAATACGAAGCTCGACCGACGTGGGCGTGATGTATGATAGCTACAATCCGGCCGCGGAGAACTCGTCCAACGCTTCCATCGTATGCGCAAACGTGAACAAACACGTAATTCCTTGCATGATATGTCAAGATTCAAACCATAACTTGAACTCATGCATCTGAATCTTCATCACTGAAAGAACAATGAGTCGCGTGGATATGTCTCCGAACGTTCTACAAAGCCCTCATGAGAAAGTCATCTTCCCAGGATAATTCAAAAGCATCTTACATCTTCTGAGGTGAACAGCCCATGACAAGGCCCGCCCTTGGTCACGTAGCGACAAACGTATAGATCAGAGGATTGACTCTGGCTCAAAGACTGGAGATGGTTAGGAAGGACGTAGGCGCGAAAGAATGAAACCTTACTTCACTGAGTTGGTTCTGCGAAGACAGTAAGTCTTCCAGCCGGATCTTGATCCCTGTCAGATACGAAAGCTCGCCCCGAAGACCTCTGGCCTCCGAATCCAGAACATCATACTTGTCCTGTAGAGCGTCGAGATCGCCTTGAAGCAATCGAGCTTCTTGTATCTGTTCCTGCGCTACGCTGAGCTGTTGTCGTGTATCCTTTAATTCCCGTTGCAGCGTGACATGCTTCTCTTCAATTTCGGCAATGTTTTGAGCGCACTCTTCGCTCTGAATACGAAGCCTCGACTCTAGCTCATTGATGCGTGCAGTCAACTCAGAATGCTCAGCTGCTTTCCTCCGCACATCATCGTCCGTCCTCTGATCTCTCTTCACGAGAATGTCATACGTACTCTTCCACCGCCGAACCTCCGCCTGCAATGTATGCACGTGCTCTTCAGAAACCTTCTCCCAGCTTGCCCGAGCCGATTCCTGCATATTAAGGATCGCCTTGCGCAGCTCGTCAATTTGCGCTTGAGCGGACCTCAGCTCTTCCGCCTGCTCGAGAAACTTCTCTTCTGGTACGAGCGAGGACTGCGTCTTTCGGTAAGCTTCAAGCTCTCCTTCAAGATGGAGAATTTGCATGTCTGCCTCTCCGTTCTGTAAAAGGGCCACCTCCAGCTCGTCTTCTAGATGTCTGAGCTCGTTTCGTAGACTTGCGAGTTCTGCCTTCGCTTGAAGCTTCTCCTCTTCATCTGCGGCTTGACTTTCGGGGATGTATACGATCTAGACAAACCAAAAGCGAGTAGATCAACAAACTGCACGAGCAATCCAGACCGGACCTACCTGCGACTGACTGTCAACGACAGCTAACTGCGTCGAGGCCGTCGACGGTAATGTCATGAGATAAGATTGATCAGCTGGCAAGGAAGCAGGTAGACTCTGAAAGATTTCTCAGAATGAGATACCGTCGCGTTGAAGTGAGGTTTTACCGCAGATGGAGAAGCCCGTTGTACGACTGCCATGGGAGTATTTGCGGAATTGATTGATGACCTGCTCGGCGACGTCGGTTTGGAACGCACATCATCCGTGAACTGAATATATGCGGCCTCCATCTCTTGGACGAGTTGTAGGGAGTTGTCGTCGTCTAGTTGGATACCTAGAAAGGATTACTCAAGATACATATAAAACAAAATGTCGATACGTACTGTCTTGAATTGTATCAGATATATCGCGACTCTTCCTTGGCTTTTCTGGAGAGCTGAAGTCCTCAATAGGATCCTGGGATGGCAAGTATTGTTTGAAGACCGACGGCGATACCGCAGGTATAGGATACTGTGGTTTCGGTAGACTCTTTCGAAGAACAGTTTTCGACGCGCTTATGTTAGATTTCCGGGGACCCGTAGCTGGATGTCTGCTGTTGACAAGCTTTCTGAGATCTTCGTGGACTTGCCTGTTCGATGTACGGCTATCTACCGAAGACCCTCTCTCTGCAGCGGGTTTCGGTTGAGGGACATCTTCATCCTCAAGAGGAATACGATCGTCTTCAGCAATAGCGAGCTGAGTTTCGGGTATTACTTCCTCTTGATCGTCTTCTTCGGGCACTGAGCTCGTCTTTGAGCCTGGAAAGGTGTTTCAGTTTTGTAACACCCAGCGCTGTGAAAATGCAACTCACTTGTCGCTCGGTTCGCTTCAACAGGAGGGCTAATCTTACGTCGTTTACGCTGTTTTGGAACGTCGATAACGACATGAAAGGAATCTATTTGAAGACATTACTACCAGGCGAGAGCCTGTATAGCTTCTTTGCATACCTTTCGACCCATGTTTATTAGCCACAGCTGTAGCAACAGATATTGACCGCGTCTGTCTGCTAGATTCTGATCCTCCCCTGCTAGTACTGTCGGTCTCTCGTTTCCTCTTGAGACTCTTCTGCTTCGGCGGCTTGTCTAGTTCACTATGCCGCTGCTTGCCCTTCTTTTTAGGCGCGTCTTTCTTTGCCTTTGCTGCTGCTTTCTTCGCGTTCCATGCCTTCACCAGCTCTGGTGCTGACTTCAAGGGCTTGTCCGTCCAGCTGGGCTCCCATGGTTTGCCTGTTTCTGGGTCGATTCCGGCCCACGTTACCAGATACTGCCATCTTGACTCGTCCAGGATTTCCAATATCTCCCATAGTTCTTGAGAGGGCTCTGCTGATTGGCTTTCATCCTGCTCATCCATTGTTTATTCGTGGAAAAGGTGTTGTATTTGAGACTAGATGAGGATAAGAGGAGAGTTAGCGGCCACAGCTGCAGAGACGCGTTTGATGAGATTTAGCATAGACGCCCGGTTTATTATGACCGCCTATTGACCAGATTAGTCCGAGTCAAGTATATTTGGCGTTCAAGTTCGTCCTTCTCCCTATTATGTCTTGTCAGACCTCTGACTCTGTTTTAGGTCAATAAATACAGAGTGGAGGACAAGATGTTAAAAACCGCTTTGTATTCCAATGTTCATCTCCGCAGAGACGTGATTTCACGGATAGCACGATCATTGGGGCCTCGAAATCAGTGCCGTGCGGGATTTCGGACCAGCACAAGGTCTAACCCATACGACAGCTCGCCAACGCCCGCAGAAATAGCACCGTTGTTGGAAGAGTTGTCAAAACATCCAGCGAGGCCGGTTACTCTCTCTACCCTGCTTTCCCTTGGACAACCTCTCTCGTCACAGTCTGTGCTTACCTCTGTGGAATATGTCCTCTCCGAAGTACCGAGGCTCTTCGGGCAGCGTGTGCGCGCATTGGAGAGTCTCCCATTCATCGTTGGAATGAACCCGTTTATTGCGAAGATTCTCGTGGCCCACCGAAAGGCGTTCCAGCTTCTGGCCACGTACCCTCCCGTGAAATCTCTCGAAGATAATGCGCGGTTCACCGAGCAGCTAGAGACGCTGGTCCAGGATCACGCAAATGATATTCCTGTCATGGCCAAAGGGTAAATACAACATGTCCACTGCCGAACAGATTATTCACAATGCATTAGTTTCCAGGAGTGTTCGAGATACATGTCTCCCCAGCAAGTATCCGACTTCTTGGACTCGGCAATACGGAATCGTATCGCCGTCCGCCTTCTCGCGGAACAACACATAGCTCTTTCACGAGACCTACGGCATCCTTCGAGTCGCACGCAGGATCATATAGGTGTCGTCCACATGAAATGCTCGCCCAAAGGGATGATCAAGATGTGTGGCTCTTTCGTATCAGACCTCTGTGAAGCGACTCTCGGTTCAAGACCTGAGATTCTTATCGACGGGGATGTCGACAGCACTTTTGCGTAAGTGATCAATAATCTGTAAGTATGTTTTCACGACATTGAACTCAGTTCCCCATTTTAGCTATATCCCGGTCCATCTCGAATATATTCTAACGGAAATACTGAAAAATTCATTCCGCGCAAGTGTAGAGCGACACCACAAACTTCACGGTCATTCCACTAACATACCCATCCCACCAGTGGTGATAACAATTGCCTCACCCAACCACACATCGCCTCATCCCGCAGTTTTATCTATGCGTGTACGTGACCAAGGTGGCGGAGTATCCCCAGCGAATATTCCACATATATTCTCTTACTCTTTCACTACCGCTCGGTCATCGGATGACTCAGAAGACATAACTGGCCCTTACGCTATGCAGCATGTTGGTGGAAGTGCGGCAATAGACGACAGCATGGGCGGCGGAGGAAGCGGTGGAGGCGGTTTGTTTGGTGAGATTGTGGGAAGAGGAGTGCAAACCGGCATGGGCACCATCGCTGGACTTGGATACGGTCTTCCTATGAGTCGATTGTACGCTAAGTAAGTGCCGCGTCGATCTTTCAACATTAGTCACTTACCAGGTACCTTGTAGGTATTTCGGTGGCTCTCTTGATTTCTTCTCGCTTGACGGATGGGGTAAGCGATAATAGCATGGACATGTACGGAATTTGTAAATTCCTGATCCACCTTTTTTTCAGGCAGCGACGTGTTCGTGAAACTACGTTGTTTAGATCAAGCCGGGGACGTTCACATCAAGGGATAGTTCGGGCTTTGCAGCACACACATCGATACTTGTTTCAGCCAGACAAATACAGCAGGGGAATATCAACGACACTCGGTCATTGAAAATTGAAGACAGACGGAATGGGCGGATTGTCAGCGGGTAGTCTGCATCCTGAGCATGCTTTACGTGGGTTTCGACACATCTTCTACATCCCCTGGCGGAGATCTCACGCTATGTGGCATGTGGGTTAAAATTCACATTCACTAGCACTAGACGTTAAAGACTAGTACTGCGACTGCCACACGCGTCTTGCATTGCTTACCAACAAGGGTTGCGAGTATATTTGAGATACTCGAAGCCTTCGACATCTGTCACACACGTCGAGCGAAGCATACTCCATGGCGTGAATCTGATACTTAGTATTGCGATGATTAGTGAGAACAATGCAGACGATGGATAATAAATGCAAGGTAGAATCCGGATGTAATGTGCGTTTGAACGGCATACCCTAGCTGGAGGGGAGAATGAATGGGTAAGGAAAATCACTAATGAGAAACAGAACATCGCGACAGCAGTCCATGAGACCGGGAAAGCGAGGTGAAGCGAGGAAATATGGGTTGAAGTACAATGGTCATCAAGGGTATGCAATAGTGGGAAGACCAAGTCAGACCAGCTTGCATGAGACAGATCTATGTCCCGTCGTTAAGAAAGAGGCTAGATAAAATACGTCGTATGGTATGGAACAGTAGTGCAGATCGTCATCGCACGTGAACGGCTACTTAGCAAGCTAGTGTAGATCAAATTTAGTGAGGATACGAGACGGAGCATGTAAGGAACTTACCATTGTTCGACTCGAGTGGCTGGAATGATACGTAAACGACTGCGACTGGGCAGTCCTATATGATCGAGAGGAGCCTAGTGTTGAATGGCCCGCGCCCGAAGTACTGGGAGTGGTTGGTCCTACGCCTGAGGTAACACGACTGCTTCGAGCAGTCAGGGGTGTCGGTGCACTGATCAGGGACTTCTTCGGTGTTTCAGTCAGGTTCTTGCTTGTACGATTGCTCGTGAAGCTTGTGGAAGAGGATAACATCGATCTCGAAGACGAAGGAGGTGGAGGACTTGCGATTTTGGGACGCTTCCCGGCAGTGATGTACGGGTGTCGAAGAGCCGACGCTGGTTTGAGTCGCCGTTCAGGGTCCCAAACGAGGCACTTGGCAATGAAGTCGACGAATTGCTCGTCATCACACTTGAGTACCTGAGCCAAGGACTTGGATCCAGGGCGTCTTCGACGGCCCTTGGAGTTCACAACAGGACGCGGAGCACCCGACGTGTCTGATCGGCGTAAGTCAGAATATGATATAGACGACAGCCGTGCGGGCACTTACCAAAGAACAGCCGCTTGCGAGAGCTACGGTTAATGAACTCCTTTTCCGGGACACCGAGAACTTCCATGATACAGGATAGCTGCTCCTGCTCATTTTCACCTGGGAAGATGGGGAATCCAGTGTACAGTTCGGCCATGATACAGCCCAGACTCCACATGTCGATCGCCATATGATAGTTCATGCCCAGAATAACCTCTGGCGAGCGGTAGAAGCGGCTCTGAATGTACGTGTAGACTAAAAGGCCGATCAGCAACAGTATGAATAACATATGAAAGTAGCGGCGCACTCTTCTCGTGCTCAAAGCAGCTGCTACCGAAGTCAATGACTTTGATCGCGCTCTTAGCGGGATGGCGCAGCAACACGTTCTGAGAATACGGCATGCCGTAAGTAACAGCAATGAACAAAGGAGAAGCAACATACCTCTGGTTTCAGATCACAATGCACAACGCGGTGATGTCGCATGAGTGCCAAGGACTGCAGCATCTGACTCGTGAATCGGCGAATCAATGCGGTAGTGAACCCGACAAAGTTATTGGCTTTGATCAGCTCGTAGAGGTTGATGCTCAGCAGTTCCGTTGCAATGCAGAGATGACCCCGGAAGTAGAAGTGTTCCGTCATTTTGATAACATGATGTTTCTCGTCCGCGTCCTGCACATGTCGTCTGAGTCTCTTAAGTTCAAGACATGTGGCACTCGCTTACCCATTTCCTGAGGTTGTCCAAGATCTTGATCTCGACAAGCGCCTGATGGTGGAACCTCTTCTTGTTGCGGATAATCTTGATCGCTATCGACTCTCCCGTGCAGTGATCTCTGCAATGCAAAACCTGGCCGAAGGAGCCTTTACCAAGAGTGTCAATGATCTCGTAACGGAATGCGAGGTGGTCGTGCATGACGACAAGGTAGTCGCCTCGCTCGTCGTCGTAGCCATGGTTGTTCGTGGTGTTCTCCAGAGTCGCGGGCTTCTTATCGCTCCTGGCGCCAATGTAATAGACCGACTGGTACTCGAGAATCTCCTTGCGCTCGTACTCCGACAGGTACTGAACCTGGCTGCTTTTGAGAATGGCTACAAATTGCGGGTTAGTGAGAGTAACAAGGGTTAACGGGGAGACAACTTACAAGCTGGAGAAGCCGGTGAGGCAGGACGTATGGGTTCTGGGAAGCGAAGCAGCTCGTCGAGTTCAGCTTGACTAGCCCCAGCAGCCAACTTCTTAGCCTGTTGACGCTTGATGTACTGCATCATCTCCTCATCTCCAATCAATTCTTCATCATCAACGACACTCGAAACCGGCGAAGGAGTCAACGTCGTCTGGCGATTAAGCGAAGGAGAAGCCATCGTCTGCGCGATACTCTGGCTCGACGACGACCCTCGACTAGTAGGCAGAGAGATCTTGGGGCTGAGCAACTTCAACTTGGATGGCGATAACGCAGAGAACCTGTGACCGTGAGAAGAAGGCTGATCTTCATGAGCACCTGAGGAGGCATTGATAGACGCAACAGAGCCCGTGGATGACTTTCTGAGACCACTGAAAGACAACGACTCGCGGTTCTTGCGAGTACTTGCACTGTTAGATGTAGAAGAGCTGGCGACGGGTACCTGCCGAGGGACACGCGAAGTGGAGGTCGACACGGACGGTGACGCACGGACAGAATGACGATGAGTAGAGGCAGCCTTGGGAGTCTGGCCGTTTTCGAGCACACCAAACTCGTTGAGACTGTCGTTTGCTGAGGGAGAGTTCTGCCGTGACGTATTGACGTTATTGATGATCAGACTGGCACGACGGTTTGACTCTTTACCCTTCAAGGTAGGAGAGTTGGCGGCGGACGAGCGACCAGTGATGCGTGGTATCTTGGTTGGCGTCTCCTTGGACAACGTAGACGCATTCAACGAAGCTGACGAGGGAGGCTCCCTGGATCCCTGATGGGCAAGGGTACCGACACTAGGAGAACCGGCAATCGTAGGCAGACCATTGCGCGAACTGCGAAGAGACGCGTCCGACTGCTTCTGCATGGAGCTGAACGTCTGACCGGTGACGCGACTCGCAGAGCCCTTCGGCGTCCTATCGGCTGAAGACAGAGAGGACGGCGAGCCAGATTTCAAGTTGGCCAAACGTTGGGCTGTGGCCGGAGGAAGAGCGGTAATCTGCATTGGGGGCATAGCGACAGGCTCTTGCTTCTTCGGTTGAGCGGACGAGAGCGTCTGTTTGTACAACGTACGTCTTAACGACGTTCTCATGAGACAATGCTGTTTGGGGAACACGTACCTTGCCTCGCTTCCTTCCCATTAGCACGGATATCCTGCTTTCACTGCGCTCTTTGTCTTCTTTCTTGTGTCTCTCCTTTTCGGCCTCGCGCGCGTGTCGCGCCTCTTCCTTCGCGCTCTTCGCATCGCTCTTCTCCTTGTCCGAATGCAAACTCCTCCTCGAACTCGATCCCTTGAGCAGCGACGGCAAACCCATCAAGACAGACGACTTTTTGTGCGAGGAGCTAGGAACAGCGATGGCATGCTGCGATTCCTTCGTAGGTGACATACCGCTGCTGGGAGACCGAGCCTGAGAAGCCTGGGAATGCGTCGATGAGTACGTCGGCGAACTGGGAGGCATGTTAGCCGGAGGAATTTGCATAGACTGGGATGACGAGCGGCGGAAGAACGGAATCGAAGATGGCGTGAGGCGTTTGGTGGAGGCGCCTCGCCTGATAGAGGAAGAAGGACTCAGAGGAGTGTGCTGAGGCAAAGGAGGCATAGACGCAGTGAGGTTCGTGCTAGCACTCGAAGCAGTCTCTGAGCGGCTCGGTACCAAGCGATCTGGTGTCTTGGAGTTGGGAAAGAGAGGAGCAGAGGCAGGAGTCCCTAGGATCTGAGTCGAGCCCAACGAAGACATCGAGGCGAGTGAGGAGGCAGAGGCCATGGCATCTGCGTTGATGGTTTCCCAACCATCATTAGACTGCTTCCGTTTCGACTCTGGCGCCATCGGGTGCTCTCGTGAGGTGGACTTGCGAAGCTGAGAGGTGAAGCTGAGGGCACGCGGGCTCAGAGCAGTGGTCGGTGACTTTGCATTTGAGTCCTTGATGGACGACGTGGACGGCGACGTGACGAGTTTCTTGCCGAGAGGGTTGGTGAAACTCCATTTCTTCGAGGGTGTCTTGTGTACATTGGTAGAAGTAGTCGGGGGACTGGTCACCTTGATAGACTGACGCTTGGGCGGAGTACTGACGGTCGGGAGGTCCAGCGATGCCTTCGGTGCTGGCTCGGTCTCTGCTCGCTTGCTCGATGGTTTCTCCTCTACATGGTCTGATGTGGTCGGGAAGGCGATGCCAACGTTATTCTGCTGAGTCTGCTGAGTAGGCTTGAGACTTGAGTAGACCTTGGGGAGAGGGGGAACTGGAGGAACAGAGTTCTCCTCGACCACTTCCGTAGCAGCAGCAAGCGCAGCACGATCACGCAGTGAGATGGCATCTGAGGAGTGATTGCTCGAGATATCGCTGCCAGCGCTATTCCGCCTTGCCTTCGAGTGTGACTTAGTAGACAGCCCAGACGGAGACGTCGCACTTGTGGTAGCAGATAGCGAGGTCGAGTCGCGTGAGCCTGTGGTAGGCGTGCCGGTATAGTTCGTCGAAGAAGCAGACCCTCGTTTCGGGGTGAAACTGCCACGCTTGCTCACAGACCCGTGCTTCTTGAGGGGTTTATCTGGTGTAGGGAGCCCCTGAAGCGGAATATCGTCCTTGACCACAGACACGCCGTCAATCTGCTCCGGCTCGGCAGAAGTCTCTGCGATGCCCAAACCCAAACCTACAGACTGCCGCTGGGGATTTCCCTGGTCCTTGCTTGACCTGTCCTTGCCAGGCACCGTGCCGCTTCCTGTGCTCAAAACACGGCTCGACCGACGTCCTTGGCCCTGTCCTTCCACTCCTTCCCATTGAACCGACGACTTCGCAGGCGTGCTGGGACGACTGGCGCTCCCCATCCTGCTGTGACCTCCCACACTTGACCTCGCCCTCGCACTTCTTCCGGAGATACCATCCAACTTACGAAGAGCCTCGACCGTCGCCTGGTCGTCCAAATCAGACCACCCCTCCTGTGTCCCACGCAACAATGAATGTGCGACGTTGGCGCTCACTTGAGAAGGCAGCTCCTTGTTCGAATTCGACATTGGAGATGCGGTCGTGCTTCCTCCGCTGCCGTGCCTGAGGAACTGCTGGATAGAAGAGGTGCCAGGCGAAGGTGGCAGATGGGAGTAATCTGAGGCGTGCAAGCGGCGTGAATGATGTGACGCGTGGTCCTTGTCGTGGCTGGACGAAGAAGAGCTCGCAGAGATCTGCCGTGTGTGGCGGACGTTGAGCGAGAGCGTATCGCGACGACGCTCCTTCGCATTCTTGTCGCGCGGAGATGAACTGGAAGACGATGGCAACCCTACGCCGAGACTCCTATGTTTGCGAGCCTTGTCCTTGTCCTTTGAAGAACTGGACGAAGATGAGGTGTGTTTGGAAGCCAGGAAGCCATTCTGGTCGAGTTCAAATTCGTCAGAAGTACGCTTTCGCGGACGTTGGCCGGAATACGCAGTAGGAGGATGCACCGCATCGGCTGTCTCTTCTTGCTCTGCAGTAGCATACTTCGAAGGCACAGGAGGAGCTGCCTGCCTGGGATAAAGGATCTCCTCTCCACCACTCTCATCCGCATTCGAGCGCTTCGTGCGGAGGGTGCGAGGTGGAGGTTGTACATCTAGGAACTACGGGGCATGTTAGCAATGAGGTGTAGAAGCAGCGTGCTCAAGAGTACACACGTCTTCTTCATCCTGTTCACCGTCGATAGCTTCGATCGTCCATGGGCTATCTGGGAGGTCAGGAGGTGTCTCCTGCGCATCCACGAACGACTCCTCGTCTCTGGCATTGTAACTCTCCTCCTCTACGTCTACCAGATGCTCATCCACATCACCAGCGCCTCTGACTGTTCTGCGTGAGTCCCGCGTCCAGCGAGGGGTCGCCAGCTCTCCCACACCGACGAGTCCACGCCTGTCGATCGCTGCCGGGTTCTTGGCTGGTGTGACGGGTTCTTGTTGAGTGTGTTGAGTGGACTGCATTTCTGGCGTTTTGAGGAAGAGGTGTGCGCCTGATGAGGATGGAATGGGAGATTCAGATGGCGTGCCGGCACCGAAATAATAGGGATCCAGAGAGGATGTTGCAGACGAAGATCGGGGCAGCTCGGGCTCTGCGTTGACATCCGAGAAATCGAGACCAGAACGTATCTGTGACAAGAGTGAGCTTGAGAAAGAGAGAGGGCGTCGCGCCATAGGCGGCCATACCTGTCGCGGGTGGTCCTCATCTGCCACTTCACCGCCTGCACGGTCATCTGGGGATGTGCTGGGTGTCTGCCATGTCGACTGGAGGGCCGGTGGCTTGTCCTTGCGCTTCGTGCGAGAGTTGTCGATGGCTGGTTTTTGGGAAGGCGGTGAAGACATGACAGGAGGTAAGGAGCGAAGCAGAGAAAGGAAAGACGGGCGAACTGGGAGACACGACGAGCGAACGGGCGATAATTAAACGAGATAAATGTCTAAGAAAATGTTGGAGACACTGGCGACGATGGCGGAGGGCGTGCTGTCGTCGGCTCAGACGGTGGTGAGCCCTGGCAGACGAGCGGTCATTTCACAGCTGCCAATTGCCCACTCGCGCCAGACGAGACGCGTGTAGGGCATGTTTGGCCTTGTTTGCGCAGGGCCAGTAATTCACTCGAAAATCTGTATTTTATTCGTCTCCTTGCTACACCATGTTTGTTATGACTCTATTGCGAGTGTATGTAATGCAGAAAACATAGAGACAATGGCAACGCAGAGTCCCGGCCACACGCCGTCGCTGGGCCGAGTTCAGTCGGAGATGCAATCCAGGCTCAGCTGATAGTCGAGCGAAGAGGCCGTAAGCGATGTCGACGGTGAGAACGTCGATGGCCGTGCCGTGCAGACTGATTCTGAATAAGATCTGAATTACCAAACTTCAAAGCTTGAGTTTAGTCGAGTTTAGCGAGTACGATTGGGGGGGGCTCTACAAGTGAAATGTCACGTGTGACAGTCACACCCATCATATAAAGGCGGACTTTGTTTTGTCGCCCGTGCTCTCCGTCTTTTGTCTCCCGCCCTTTGAGTCGGAGCGGCCGTCTCAAACAGCGCCGCCCTCCCAAAGCTCAGCGAACAAGGCGCCACAGACAGCCCGCCGCGTGCGTATCCATCTCTCCGTACCGTCCTCCGCTGCTTCCCCACTTACCCCGCCGTCGTCTTCCCCATGCAGCCAGCGTCGTCGCCCGCCCTCGCCAGTGCTCACGGTCTGACTCTGCGCACAGCGGCAGCCTTAAGCCCGCTCAGGACACGTGGTATTCAGGTGAGTGAGACGGCGTCAAATGCCTGCCTCATTCTCGGTGCCTTCCTTGATGCCTGTCTCTTCGTCGTCTCGCACGCAGATCGACCTCCTTAGTCTCCCACCGCCATGGCGGACTCCAGTGCCGACAACGAGGACCATGCCTCGCAGTCGCCCGCAGACCCGCCACAGCCCTCCATGACAATGCACCCTCTCTCCTACCCGAGCGTGCCAATGCACATGTACCCGTTCCCACCAGGCATGATGAACACTCAGCCGCCTCGCACCAAGCGCAGGCAGGTCAAGAACGCCTGCACCAACTGCCAGAAGGCGTGCAAGAAGTGTGACGACGCTCGTCCCTGCCTCCGCTGTGTCAAGTACGGCATAGCAGAGGAATGCACCGACTCACAACGCAAGGAACGCCAGAAAGGTGTCAAGCGTGGGCCTTACAAGAAGCGCGATGGAAAAGGTATGTGCTGTTTCGCATCGAGCCCACCCAACCTCCCATTCCTTCGCATCTGTAATGACGATGGTCTCATCTTTATACGGATCGCGCAGCCAACAACGTCGACCAACAGCTCGACGTGTCGGTGCAGTCGGCACTCCCAGTGCCTGCTGCTATGGCCGCTGGCGCGGCACCACCGGGGATCCCGTACATGCATCCCATGGGGTATCCGCCAATCTTTGGCCAATACCCTGCTATGGCGGGCAAGCCTGGTGAAGCTCCCACCTACGCATACCAGCAATACTTCCTTGCTCCTATGCCCATGCCTCCGCAAATGACAGGCCAGGAGGGAGAGCAGGTTGTGTATCCTCCTGCCAACTACATCCCAATCATGGCGCCATACGGTCCTCAGCAGCCCTACGCCGGTGCAATGCCATACATGGTGCCCATGCAGATGCCGGGTCCTCGTCCGGACGGCCAGCCGCCCCAGATTCCCATTGTGCCCCAGATGCCCTATGGCTACCCTCAGCCCTACGTGAAGCCTCCTTCCCGCGATGGTGGTAGTGAGATGCAGCCACAGCAACAAGTTCAGCAACAGATGGTAGACCACAGCCGTCGTGACCCGCGGGTGGAAGCCTATGGGAGAATGCCCGAGGGTATCGCTAACGGGCATGGCAAGTGAGATTGGTAAGCACGTAAGCATTTCCCGACGCGCCTCTTCTGACACTTGCCATGTCCAGGATTCGGAAACGTCGTTCGTCTATGCTCACCATCTTCAGCTCAAGTCCGTGTTTTGATTTGTCGTTTTGCTACCGATCTTTGTACATCTATATCTGTGATCTTCTCATGTCTACGTGCATCCCCGTTGTCGCTTTTCGTCTTGTTTTCTTGAATCGGAATCCGTTTGATGTCGTTGGCTGTTCTGCTGTGCAGCCGACTTGTCGTTTGTCTCGCGTTTGTGTTTGTCTCTCGTATACACATATATAAACCACCCCCAACTCCAATGTTTCATGCTTCGTCTTGTATTGTATACACGAAGGATACAGCGGAGGCAATCTATATACTTGTCCCAGGACTTACTTTGCTGCAGAGTTAAGCTCAAGCAAGAGAGAGAGTTCACCTCGCCGTGCATCGGCAGCGGCGAACCTTGTCTGAGTGGTCCATCTATGAGCCAAGCCCGCATCCGTCTCATTGCCTCCCACCGACCTTGCCAAGTGTCACGACGGGCTACCATCTCTTGAAGGGCTGTTCGCTGTTCGCTGGGACTGGCTCGCTGACTTGAACAATCCAGCGGCCCCTATATCTGTCAGGCTGCGAAGGAATCCTTCGTTACCAATGGAACCTGGCCAAGGATCATGATGACGACCAAGGAGTTGAAATTGGCACTATATGGACATAGAACACGACGGGATTCCACGATATGTCGAGAGAGGTAACGTAGTTCTGGATACTTGGAAAACGATGGGTGCGCACATTCAGCAGGTACTGTATTATCTCCTTCAGGGCTCGGACGACGTAGCTGATGTGACCTGGCCGTTCTTCCATCTGCGAAGCAAGAAATCGGGATATCATTGGGTCAATACGTACGCCTCAGGTTAACAATTACTGGGCCACTGGCGTAAACAGAGCGATGGGAGAGGGGCTACGGTTGTGTTGGCGAATGTCCGCGGGCGAGGAGGTTGTTCCTCGGAACATATACGAAGTCGAACTTCGCAACTGTGAGCGAGGATACTTTACTTACTAGAGTTCATTCTTGTTAATGCCTATTGATTGATCATTGCAGCCATACATACATACAGGAATTCCGTCCGCAGCCGTTGGGATTTCCGCGAAGCTTCACATACTCTATGCTGGATTCATGTCACGGTCGATGGGCTTCTCGGAGGTTTGCCGCACCGCTGTTCTTGGCTTCGAATATCGCGCCGCGAGAGGGCCTCCTCTTGTGCTATGGGCCATGTCGGTGCTCTAAGCTACAGAGCGAGGTCACTATGCGTTTGCATGTTCGAATGTTGAGCGGTGGACCGGTGGACCTTCGAGGGAGAGCGCATCGTCTGTGGGCCAGTGCAGATAGTTCTGTTGCGTATGTTGGAAGAAGCACCTTACGACATACCATCCGTAAGTCATAAAAGACGATGGGACCCACTGTGAACCTTCACGGGAACGTTGTATCCCAAGATCTGCATTTAACCCCTTTCGACAAAAGGTGGCACAATGCCGTCAGCCCTGTGCTCCCCACACACGGTCAGAAGCGTCACGTAAAAACGACCATGGCTTATCGCAGCGGGAAACTTCTGCACTATATCAACGAGTGAGTCCTGTGCTTCGATCCGTAGATTAGGCATTCTTAAGGGGGACTTGCCTTGTAGGTCGTATCGATGATCATTAATGTGTATGCATACCGAGCAAGACGTTGGGATGTGGACCCTATATGCGACGAACGGACTGGGGATGATACCCCAGTCACAGCTGCGTGGTGTACAGGACGTGCATACGAGCTAATCTCAAGAAAAGCATCTCTGCTTGCCGACACGCGTGTTGACGTTGGCGGGCAGATATCAGGACGTCCCGACCTGGAGGATCTATGCAAATGAGCGGAAGCGAGAAGTACACAGGTGCGAATGATACATACCTGCCCCGAAGTCGACTATGCATACTTACATTGAACGTGGGCGTAGTTATCTGGTGCTGCTGCTGCAGCTTCGAACCTATCAGAACTTCCAGATTTGTTCACATATATATTTCGGCCATCGCCATCTGCGCCGGCCAGTATCAGGAGACTTTATTGTGGTGGGGCATCAAGAACGACCGCTTTTCCGAGACTCAGAGCTCAGCGACCAAGCGGAGTGCGTCGAAGGATCAATAGACACGAAGGCGTCCCACGAGAATCATGCACGGCGGACGTTTTACCGCACGCATCTCTCGTAAACTGCCATAAACGCATGGAGTTCTCGAGGCCAGTCATGAATGCATGAAGAGGTGGCCTCACGCGCCGCGAGACATGAACGTTCGTCCGAACAGCTCGACCGTAGAGGCCAGGATGGTGACTCTCGCCTAGCGGTTCTGGCGTGGCGGGTATACATGCGTGTGTTGTTGACAGGGAGCGAGCGTTGTGCACGCAGCTGCAAGCTGCCCCTGGCTCGCGGGATTCTCCCGTGCGTGGCGTTGGGAATCTGCACCCCGACGGTCTCCCAGAAAACGAATGTCAAACGACCAACTCCGACGGGAGGCTTCTCGTCTCGTCGATAGGGACGTTTCCCCCAAGGCGACCGCTACCGGACCGAAGGCAATCCGAGTCTATCCTAGCCTTTCTCGATGTGTCTGAAATCGGACCTCGTGTGGGTCATCTTTGCGGGCCCCGAGTTGAATGAGAAGTGACTGTGTACCAGTCTGGGAATCTCTGAGTAGCGCGGTTGAGTGGGAGGTCGTACGCCGCCTGCAAGTGCCCTTTGTTGTCTCTGTTGTGCCCAGTTCAACACATTCGTTCGACGGGTCGTCAGAATATTTATTCGACCGTCTACCCGCTCTACACCTTTGGACAAGAATTCTCTTGACCCGGATCGTCTGGACAATCAGGACACGGAGCAGAGGAAGCTAGCGGAAAAGAAGAATTACTCACCGCGTTGCAGACGGAAAATGCCAACCCACTCCCTTCCTCGCCACCTTTCGTGTCCTTCGTCAGTTGTTCCTGCCCATCATGTGTACCCCTACTCGGCACCCGCTGTCTGAATTGGCCTCCGACACGGACGGTGCTCTTGGCCTTTAGAACTCTTCCCATTTCCGACTCGACGCCGCTTCGTCTGACATTCTCGCCGTCGAATTATGTCCATTTTGGCTTCCCTTGAGCTGTCTGCATATCCAGTGGATCGGTCATTTTTTCCCAGGTCGTACAAGGAATTGAAGCGGGTCGAGTGGGGGGAGAGCTAAGCACAGCGGGCCGTTACATTGACCAGACGGTGTAGATGTAGAGGTCAAAAGCAGAGGGACAGGTCGGTCATCGTTAGCAGCATTCGGCCGCTCGTGTCAGGGTCACTGCAACCATCGGGGCAGAAATGTTTGGAATGGTGAGCCAACATTTCTGATTGGTCAATTCTCCTGATTTGTGATTTCTGACGACGACAGGATCAACCATTCGACCCCTACTGGCCGCTAAATATACCGACATGTTTTCTGAGAGCCAGAAGGCGTTATGATGACCATATTTTTGGTGGGTTACGGCCATGCTAGTATTACTTACTATTACCAGGCTTGCCAGTAGCAAGAAAGGATGCAGATCCCACCGTCAGCTAAGAATCGATGCTAGGAATTTTTCTCGCATAGAGCAATTTGTGTAACTAAATCAAAGTACAGTAAATGAATATATGCTACAGAAAAAAACCAACGTCCGTTCGGTGACGAATCATTAATCAGGGTCCGTACAAACAGCAACACAGGCTAAACCCGAGAACATGCTTATTTCCGCGGAACATACTCCTTCTCCAACTTGCGCATCCTTTCCGCGACACACTGCATCGTCGGTCTCTTATTCCAGTCAATAGCAAACATCTCCAGCATGAAATCAAACACTTCCTGCGACATCCATGGCACCTGTTCCCACTCTTCGCGATCAGGGAACTCCGGGAGCTCTCGCATGAGTATCGTTCTGTAGAAGTAGCCAGGCGCTCTCTGGGAATTGTAAGGGCGTCTCTTGGTGAACAGTTCCAGAATAAGCATCCCAAACGACCAGACGTCGCCCTCGGGAGTCTGCCATTCCTTCCGCACAAGAAACTCGACCGTTTCCCAGCCGGGGGCATCAGATGCGAATATTTCAGGACACATCCACCGCCCAACAGTGTTTAGTCGGTTCGTGGCGAGGTCTTCATGTGCCTCTATAAGGTCATTATCCATGTCTGGGTAATCGTGCCTATCGGTAAAAAATCTCGTGAGTTCGAAGTCGTGGACGAGAGCCCGGCCCTGGATAAGATTCAGTCCACCGCGTTGTCAAAGGTTAATGAAGTGAAATACCTCGGCTGAAACCAGGATATTCGCCTGCCATCAATTACTGATTAATATTCAGCTTTGCCAATAATGTGACTAACTTACCCCCCTAACTAAAGACGTCGACGTCAGTATTGGGCTATCGGAACACAACAGGACACTCACCACAGCCGTGTGCCACACCGTGCTTATGCATATGAACCAGCGCTTCAGCTGTCTCAGCGAGCTGGCAATTAAGTTTAAGATTGTGTTGGCTATCGCGGAAAGCAGTACACTTACCAGCGTAAAAACATTGAGGTTCTTATTCTCGTCCTTCTCGCAGAAACTAGAGAAGGTTAGTTGAGGATAAGAGTGACGGATGAGCGGGAGTGAACATACGCGAAAAGATTGCAGGGCTGTCTTTCGGAGATCTAGCAGACCGCACATGTGTAAGACTTTGTCGCGGACAGAGGCCACCAGTGGACTCTTACCACAAAAAACGCGCTGCGGTTGTATTGTCCGTAGGTCGTTTCCACTACTTCACGAGCTTTCATGATGTTGGGATGTGGCGGAAGGTGCTCGAAATGCTTCATACACGCATCCAGTTTCTACGGTTATCGCGAGTGTTGTTAAAGAGCGCAACGTTAACACGCTTAGGAGACATTGAATACCTTTCTCACAAATGGGTACTTTTCTGGTTGGAAGTATTTGATCTTCTTGGCAACGTACTGCGTGGCGTTCAGATAACGTGCACCGGCAGATATTGACTAACTTACTTCCTTATGCCCATCGCAGCGACGTTGCTTCACCGGACAGAGATCAGTGGATATCCCAGGTGCGAATACTTCCTCGATTACGTAGGGCTCCGGGGTATTCTCTGCTTCTTCTATCAGACGTTGTACTTCCTCTAACTTCTACATGTATCGCATATGATCAGATGGGGTGCCTCTACCTTAGTGTAGACGTACCAGACCTTGGCTGCTGACCGGTCGGCGAATATATCCTTCATCAACTTGTGGCATTGATTGAGGATTTCGTTGGCTCTTTGAAGGTTCGTCACAATTTTCGCCGAGTTTGCCATCTGGGAGTGAGCTGAGTATCGCTTTCAACCGACAAACCAGACGTCAACTCACTTCATAGACACCCGACATTTCTTGAATTCGTTCGTGGTATGTATCGAGGGATTTTGTGAGGTGGCGTAGGTTTACTGCATGCAATCGCCTCCGAGTGAGCTGCTTTATATGCTTTTACAATTGACCAGCGCTAGCGCCACATACCCCAAGCACGGAAGCGCGAGTATCTATTCCATTTGTTCAATTTCTCCAGGATCTCTTGGGACAACCTGAGTCAACCGTTACCAGAGTGTACCCGTTTAGACAATCTTGTACGCACTCCTCCAATTGTTTGACGACCTTGTTGTCTTCTGTAATTTCTTGTCCATCAAGCACAGACTTTGTGGTTTGTATCCTGGCTATTATGTCGCTTAGTGCATTGATGCTCAGACCCAGATTCTTTATTCTGTCCTAGAATTGAATCAGCTAGGGCCGTTACATGTTGCCACCCACCACTCACTTTCAGCTCGGAAACCTTCATTGCCTCCTCGTATATTGCGAAGGCTGTTTTCAGCACAGCGGACGCGACAGGGTCCGGGCAGACATCGGCAGTAATCTTGACAACGGCGGCGAATGTGTGCACCGCGGATATTGCAACCTCACGATTGCGCTGGGGATTGAAGAATACTTTTGCTATTGCGTTCATAGTAGAGGGTCGGGGGGACGAAGAGGCATGTAGAGTTCAGAGGGTTGTCTCGCCACGCACGATATATGGATGCCCAGGATGCTGCACCGCTCGCCACCTCGTGCTGGGGTCGCTTCTCATACATATAGCAGTTGTTCCGTCTGCGCTCACGATCATCATAAACTCGGCAGCAGCCAAAGCAAGATACAAGCAATTGCTTTTGTAGGCAATTGTGGGTCCACACGAATATACAAGCGAGCCCGGTTTCGGCATGGACGACGCTTACAAGTCTGTGCTCTACAGGACATAGTTGACAGATGTGTCGTTGAGCTGGCGTATGCGATAATAGGAGAAGGGGAAGATTATTGTACTTACAATACGTACATATGCCAACAGGACGTGATGGTCGTGGTCGCTGGCTAAACAACACCAGTCAAGTCACGGTCAATGCCGCAGTCGGTGGCGCCAACCTCTTCTCGATGTCTTACCGCCGTCGCAAGCGAAGTATACGTCGTTCTCGACCCTCTTTGGAACAAGATGAAGAACTGCAGGCGACAGAAGACAATGATGAAGGCGCGAACGGACTGTCAAAGGAACAAGATGGACCTATAGAGTCACCAGAGGACGCTGAGAAGGCGGCGAGGGAGCAGGAGATTTGGGAGTCGTTCAGGGAGGAGCACTACGAAGGTGTGTTTTCTGTTTGTTATAGCGTTACAAGACTTGCCTACAGTATCAAGATAGTTGTTGAACAGCTCCCTCTATCCCTGCAACGGGCATATGCGCTCATTCGTGAGCTCGACCAGCAAGTACACAGTTCGTCCACATGCATGCTCGATTCTATACCCCCAACCGACCTGCGTCACCTTTATAGGCTATAACGACCAACTGTCTCAGTCGCTAAAATCCTATGTTGACACCCGAAACTCCATTGCTAAGCCTGTAGCAGAGGCACAGGCTGTGACGACGGACGTGGAGGAACCCTCTGCTGATGAGCCTGGCACATCATCGCCACGGCGGAGCACACGAACACCAGCAGCGCAATCTCAGCACTCTACTTCAAATGAAGACAATCCGCCCTCGACGCGAGAGCTGTTGAAGAGAATTGCTCAACTCTCCGAGGATGTCATGAGTGCATCATATGAGAAGCTGAGTCTGGCACGCTTCGCTTGCGACCTGGTGAGTTCGAGTTTAATAGCCCTTGCTTCCAATTATATGCTCATGAAACGTAACAGATAGATCGCCACAATAAAGATCTGGAAAGAGCAATCAAGGAGCAAGAGACGTCGTTGTCTGTGGGACTACGTCCGGGCACACACCCAGCATCCATCATCCTCCCAGACGTAGTCGTACCTCCCGCCACACGCGCTCCCCGTATAACGCACAGTCCGATACCCGACGACGACGACTATTCCGACCAAACACCTGCACCACCGGACGGCGAGGCGGGCATGGACCCGGAGCGGGAACTAAGCAGTGCCGCCAACGACAAACATCCCCGCAAACGGTCGAGGAACAGACCTCCCAAGAAGAAGGGAGACTCTGTAGCTCCATCGAAGGACAAGGATACACCATCGTCGCCTCACCGACCGGTCGTGAGGCTCACTTTACCTCCCTTCGCGTCTATTACTGGCATTATAGGCAGTGGCGGTCAGCCTGACGGCGTGATACCAGACGACGAGCCACGCTATTGTTATTGCCATGGTGTCTCGGCTGGTGAAGTACGTACTCAGCCTTACTGTATACTGTGCAGTGGCTGACGTGTGCTACTAGATGATCGCGTGCGATGCGGAGGGTTGCAAGTACCAATGGGTGCGTCTCCGTCTCCATCTCGTGTTTTTGTTTTTGAGTGTATGTTGGTTGTCTGACGCGAGGGTTTGTTTTGCTTTAGTTTCATATGGAGTGTTTGAATATGAAGGAGGCGCCACCTGGAGACTTTATATGTCCGGACTGTATGCAGTCGGCGGTTCCGAAGCCTGTGCGGAAGCGGAAGAGGCGTTGAGTGAGGCTGACCAGGTCGTTGAGAGTTATTTATGTACCGGTTCGTTCTGATTATTATGATAAGTTTATGTTATGCTTCGTCCTGTCGCTCAGCAACGGGCCGGAAACGTTACCACACAATAGTAGCGTCAAGCGTGAATACAACACCGATGATAGAAGGTGTCGAGTATCCGGCGGAAGATCGCTTCAAGTTGGGCTCGGTAGCGTTAATTAGTACTCGCAGTCGATATATGTATCCGAATAAATATGAATGAACAACCCAACGTACTATATAATACAAGAACCCTCCGCCGCAGCTGCCCGTATCAGGACCTCTACCTCTACCACGTACTGGTAACCTGCATATCCAGCTTATTCGCCAACGTCTCCATATACACCTCTGTTTGAAGTTCATGTTTTAGCATGGTCCCATGCCCTTGTAAGTACTTGGTAGTGAGAGGGTAAGAGGTAGAAGGCAACGTACCGGTAGCGTGCCTTAACTTGCGATACTCCTTCAGAAGCTCGTTCAGCTCGAGATGACTTTGTCTCATATGATCGTTCATCTGGCAACCCGCGTGTCAGCGGTCCACCAATCCAAACTCAGAAGATGCAAAGACAGAAGATAGAGCGCAGAGCACGGAAAACAGAAGATGGGAGATGGAAAATGGAGGCAGAAGATGAAAAAAACAAAAGGCAGAATTCACTAACCAGCCGCTCAAGTTCATCAGCCTCCCCCCTCAACTCCTCCACCTGCCGATCATTCTCCCGCCTCTCGTTCGCCATCTCCTGGTACTCAGCCTTGAGCCGCTCGATCTGCTGTTGCGAAGCGAGCCGTTTGTCCTCGGCGTGCTTTTGGGCGCGCTCGAGCTTTTCGTTGGCGTTTGCTTGTTGGATTGTTACGCGCTGATTATAGGGGTGGGTGAGTTGTTAGTGTTTGAGGAAAGAGAGGGGGAGGAGAGAAGGAGGGAGAAGAGAGGAGGGGAGGAGGATAACGTACTTCGTAGCGGAGCTCGAGCTCCTTGAGTTCACTGCCCTTCTCGTCGAGCGCGTCCTTAAGGTCCGCAAGCGTCTTCTTCGACGCGTCCAAAAGCGCCATCTCCTTCTCGATCGCCTGGAGTTGCTCGATGCAGGCTCTTACATCCTAAAAACACAACATATAGATCAACAACGCAAATCCACACCACGACAAAGAGTTCTAGTAGACTCCACGCACCTTTTCGATAGCAATCAAAGCCGTACTCCGCATCTGAAGATCCCGGATCTTGGCCTCGTTCGATGCGACAGTCTGCTTGTCCTGCGCGAGGGTGGAGCTCATCGTGCGGATGTTGCTCGTGATGCGTTCGGGGGACTCGACGATGCGCGCGCGTGTTCGAGAGATTAGCTCGTTCATGGATTCTAGGTTCGTTTGTAGTGTTTCCTATCATTACCATATTCACAAGGGTGATGAGTGTAATGAGTGTGATAGTTAGCTATGTTACAGGGAGTAGGGAGGTACCTTGCGCTGGATGAGGCTCGCGCGTTCTGCTTTGAGAGTTTTCACGGCTTCCATGTGTTCTGCCTGGAGGTCTCGGTATTTAAGCAACGACTGCTTGAGGTCTTCTTTCTGCTGTCGGAGCTGTTCACAGCGCGGTTCGTCTTCTGCAAGTTTCGCGCTATTTCCTCCGTCAATTGCGTTGACCAAATATGAACAGAAATGCACCCACTTGATAGCTGCCGCTTCCTTTTCCGCAACGCGCAAGGCCTGCAGAACCTTATCCCGTTCCTCGTTCACCCGTGAAGACTTTTCTCGTAGGCCCATGATGAACTCTGCGCGCTGTTCGGAGAACTTGACAAAGTTTATGAAGGCGGAGAGGTGTCCGCGAGTGCGCTCGGGGTCTGGAGACGACAGGTCCTTGAAGCTGAAGTCATTGATCTGTGCGGCTCGGGCTAGTCTCTGGCTACGCCTTGGATGAGATTTCGATTATTCGGAAGTGGTGATACTTACAGGTGGAAGAAAAGCACGGTGTGACCTAGAGCTGCAGAATACAAATCCTACTTAGTTGCATGAGAAGTAATCACCATTAGTAGTAAAAGAGGACATACTGGATTATCCACTTGTGCTAAAGCAGCTTGTAGAGGTTTCTCCAGGTCTTGTTCAGAAAGACTTCGCACCCGTTGTAGACAGGCAGAGTATATCATGGTAACAAACTCCGAAGTTGGGTGCTCGAGATCCCGTAAGCTGACTGGGATGGACCATTCGCTGAAGGCCTCGATGATCTCGTGCCGCTCCATCGACGGAAACCAATACATCTTGAATAAAATAAAACCTGTGGAAAATAAAACCTGTTTGTTTGAGTATGTCGAGTGACGGGGATGTCACGGTCGACTGTCAAGCTGGGACGCGGTCGCGTGAGAAGGGTGCAGCTTGTGACTGGAATGGTCACGTGTGCGTTACACGACGCGACACGGCCTTCGCCTCGGCTGTCGACTGCCTTTCTCGTCCACTGCGAACTGCTTCTCCTCCTTCCTTCCTTCGACTTCCACCTCCTTCCTTTTCAGAACTGATTTATTCTCTTGTGAGGGCCATGGCTGTGCCAAGAAATAACTTGAACGAACTTCTGGCCAAAGTTTCCACCACTCCTGCTACAAGGGCAACGAATATACAGGCTCCCGGTAGTAATACTGGCAAAGTACGTGAGAACACATCTTCATTTACTCACGAACACGCTGATCCGTGCATTATATTTATTGTAGTCAAAGTTCAAGCCAGCGGCCTCGAGAGCCTCACCATCAATTCCATCATCTGTTGCCGGTGCGTGCTCTAAACAACTCTACTCTCTTGCAAAACTTAATAATCCACCGTAGTACACAAAACGACATCATACACCTCATTTTCTACACCTGGCTTTGGAAAGACGAAACCCGCGCCCCCTCTTGCCCCCTCCAATAGCCATGCAACGCCATCTTCGTCCTCGCAGTCTTCTGCCACATTTGATGCGCAACCTTCGGCAAACGCTCATTCTTCCGCCTCCAAACGGACCTCGCCTGCGTCCTTCTCCGCCGTTGACCCACCCTCGAAGCGCTCTCGCCCTTCTACCGAGCCTGACAAAGAAAACTTCGTCGATTCGGACACGCAAATCATCGATATCACTCAGGCAGAGGATAGTGGCTATATATCGTTTCGTGACAAAGGAAAGGGTCGAGACACGTCTTCGGCGACGTTTTCTCGATCTACTGCTGTGGCTTCAAGTGTAGCGAGTATACAACGACCGGCAACATCAACAGTGAATCAGAGCAATGCAAACACGAGCTATACCTCAGGTGCTGGGTCTAGTACAGCTATGACAGTGACAAAGCCTTCACCTCTGCATATTTCTACCTCGTCTACGGGAGGCTCTTCCCGTATGTTCTCATTTGATTACGGGGACTTGCTCACAGTAAGCCCGACCTTCTTGTCCTATTAATACTGTATCTACCCTAACGAAATATACTAGATGTCGTCCAACGAGCTCGAAATCCACAAGACCGATCTCCTGGATGCTCGTGGCCAAATAATGGATCTACGTGGCCAAGCGGACAAGCCGATGGCTGCCATCCTTCGCAAGTTCGAGTAAGTCCCTGATTCGTGGCCGTCCTTTTCAAGTGCGAGCAACACGTCACTGCAGTTACAAACAGCTTTTAACGTACCGTCCTCCCTCTCAGCGAGATATTGCAGGATAGGCTACAGTGTCTTACTGCTTGTCAGAGCGACGTCCAGGCTGGTAGAACGCGTCTGCTGCCTCAAACAAAGTGGACTGCCTCATCGTTCGCAGAGTCCACCTCCACAGGACAGACACCACGCCGGCTCGAGCTCCCTGCCCCAGCTGCCGGTCCATCGACCGCATCTATCGCACAACCTTCCTACAACGACGACTTCATGGACGACTTCCCTGTCATCGAGAACCTAGACGTGGCCAGTGACGACGAGCTATGGGAACAAACCGGCGAATTCGACGATACAGACTTCAACAGCCAGATTCTCCCCTCTACATCGACCCACATGCAACCTGCCAGTGCCTCCCAGAACTACACCCATTTCGAGCCGGTCGTGGACTCGCGCCTTGCATCCCCCATAGACGAGCCCGATCCCAACTTGACGCAGGCCCCATCATACGAAATGATCAAACGGACGTTGCGCGACACCTTCCAGCTGCAATCATTCCGGAAGAACCAGCTGGAGGCGATAACCGCCTTCATGGCCGGGCACGACACCTTCGTGCTCATGCCCACCGGCGGGGGTAAGAGCTTATGCTTCCAGCTGCCAGCCGTGTGCAAGAACCAAACAAACAACAGCGTGACGATCGTCGTCGGGCCGCTGCTCGCGCTCATGCAGGATCAGGTCACGGCGCTCGAGCGCAAGGGGCTCAATATTGTGTCGTTTACGAAGGACAGCTCGGCCGCGGAGAATGCGGAGTTGCATAAGAGGCTTAATCATCCGGAGGAGAGCCCGTGTATGCTTTATGTTACGCCGGAGAAGCTGCAGCATAGTAATCGCCTCAAGGACGATTTGCGCAAGTTGCATAGGTCGCATCGGCTGGGGGGTATCGTTATTGACGAAGCGCATTGTATCACCACTTGGGGCAGGTCCTTCCGTGATTCCGTGAGTTGTCTGTAGGTGTCTACCTGAAAGAAAGCTAATCGTCGTGATGCAGTACACCCAACTCGACTGGCTTCGCAAGGAGTTCCCCGGCGTCCCTTTCATGGCCCTAACAGCCACTGCCAACAAACAAGCCGTCGAAGACATCATCATCCGGCTCGGCATCACCAACTGCAAACGCTTCACCATGTCCTTCAACCGTAAGAACCTCTACTACGAAGTGCACCCCAAGCGCAACGACCCGAACACCATCGCGGAGATCATGACCTTTATTACGGAGAACTATCCCGACGGCACGGGCATCATTTATTTGAATAATAGGAGTAAGTGCGATACGTATGCGGAGCAGTTTAAGAAGAAGGGGTTTAGTGTGGCGTCGTACCATGCGGATATGCCCAGGGAGACGAAGATGAGGCTCCAGAATGAGTGGCAGGAGGGGAGGACTAAGATTATTATTGCTACTGTGGGTTTTTGGTGTTGTTCGACGAGAGATGGCATGTTGCTGATTATAATGCAGATTGCCTTTGGGATGGGTATTGACAAGCCTGATGTGCGGTTTGTGATACATTTCGGCATGCCGAACTCTTTGAGCGAGTGCGTCTATCCAGTGCTCTGTTCTTACTGGCACTGACACTTTGCGCAGGTACTATCAAGAGACTGGTCGTGCCGGGCGGGACGGCAAGCCATCTCACTGCCGGCTCTGTGAGTGCCTTCACTTCTTCGCGAATCGCAATTACTCACGTCTAGTTCAGACTATACATGGAGGGACGCCGTATGGAAGATGAAGGTCGCCCGTGAAGAGGCCAAGGACGAGGTAGACAGTGAAGACGCAGTGGAGAACATCCTCAACGTCGTCAGATACTGCCAGAACACAGTCGACTGCCGACGTGTGCAAGTCCTCAAGTACTTTGATGAGACATTTGACTCGCGCCATTGTCTAGCCAACTGCGATAACTGTCGCGACACCTCCGAAGTGACGTTCGAAGACCTTACTATCCCCGCGCATAAACTCCTTGAATTCGCTCGAAGCATTGAGAGGATGAGGGTTACACGCCCGAAGCTTCTGGAGCAGTTTGTGCAGCGTGATGACAACGGGCTGGGGCATTGTAATAAGGGGGAGAAGAAGGAACGGGCGGACCGCGTGTTTGATCACTTGTTTGCGCTTGGGATGATTCAGCTGAACATGTCGCATGAAATGACGTGGACCGTTTCTCATATCGAGGTGAGTGTAGTTCTACACACGAAACATGTGCTACTGTCGCTTATGTATCGTTGGTGGGTAGGTTACGCGCAAGGCGGATGCCTTCACCCGCAGGGGGGATCGTGTCGAACTTCGTTTCAGGAAACGCCCCACCGCCGCCAAACGTACAAAGAAAGGACGAGCTGCAGCCGCACAGGATGAGGGGGCTGCTAATGAACCTGGTCCGAGTCGAGCCCCTGCGAAGAGGGCAAGAGCCGTGCGAGCCACCGAAATCGAAGAGGATCCCATTGACCTTTATATCTCGGATCAAGAGGAGGTTGTGGAAGTGGCTCCGACGAGAACAACAGCCAATCGATCGGCCGCACGCCCTGTCGAAGATGTTTTCACCGAGAGCGATTTCGTTGCAAAGTCGAAGCTTGATCCTGAGACGGAGCTCATGATAGAATGTCAGAAGGCGCTGCGCGATAAGGTGATAGAGGTGAGGTGGTTTAAAGCGCATTTTGAATATGAACTGGCCTCTGATTAATACTCCAATAGCTCCAGAAGACCGCGACGGACGATGTGGACGCCCTATTCAGTGAAGACACATTGGCTCTGCTCGGCACAATCCTTCCAGCAGGTAAGTCATCGTTTGTCTTTACTATTATTGTCGTTGCTGACGATAACCTCCAAGACATCGAAACCTTCCGCTCAGAAATGAGAATGGTGGATGATTTCGATCTAGAAACAGCCAATAAGTACATCCCTGATCTCGTGACGGTGTGCATCAAGTACAGAGCTCGGTTGGACTCGTTGAAGCGAAAACAGCCAGCGGCGAAACCTCTGTCAATCGATCATTACCAGTATCGCCAACCATCTACTTCTAAGCCGGCTTCGGGGAGACGGTGAACATCGTAGTTCCTATATGTTTGGTATAATGCTGTATGTATATTACATCTTGTCTACATCGCCTAGTCCATGTAATCATGCTTCCTCCCATCGGAACGTGCTGTACCAGCCATGGTCACTGGGTCCTTCTTCCATGTTGTGTATGGTCGACTTTGACCAGTGAGTATCATGTGTGAGCCATGCAGAAGTGCCGAAGAGGCTTCCCGTTGATTCGAGCAAGGCTTCGAGCGTATCGGTCATGTTCCGCATCACCTCTTGCTCGGCGAATGCATTGACGAGAGACAGGCCAAGAGCGTGGATATCGTCTTTCTGAATCGCGAGTAATCGCTCTTGCACTTGGGTCTCAAGCACTTCCAATGCATGCCTCGCGGAGGGGAGGAATTGTGGTAGCGGTTCGTGTGCCTTGAATGCGTGTTGACATGCAAATAGCGCGATACAGACACATGACATCTTACGCGCACATGTCAGATTTTGCAGGTCAAGGTAGTAGAGAAAACGTACAAATTCACGCCTTTCTTTGATTACATCAGAGACAGTGAGCTTACGGGGTATATTCTCTCTGATTTTCCGAAGGCCCGTCATCAAATCTAGCATGTTTTGCAAGAGAGATACGACGCGTTTGTAACGGCGCAGTGGTTTCTATGATTGGGATCCTCAGTCTCCGACTGGTCTAGAAAAATTAAGCTGCATACCGGTAGCAGACTAAATTCACTGTGCATCGTAGTAATGAGTGCTGACAACCGATGCAGGGCGTTTCGAATTTCGAGCTCCAGCTTGAGAGCTTTGCGTCGATTATCCCTGCTTAATGTCGCTTTGTCGTTGAAGATTTCGCTGAAATAGGCTAATGAATAATGATTTCTACTTTTGCGTGATAACCTGCCACTTACTGGCTCAAGGAAAGATAAAGGTCGGTGAGTAGTCCTAATGTACGGCTGGTGTCGAAGAGGAAATACACCTGTCATAGAATATTGTGGATGATGAGGATTGCAAACTTTTTAAAAATGGACCATACGCACACGACTATGTCGCGGAAAGACCAGGCTGTTCATGAGGAGGGCTGCGAGCATACCCAACGAGATCATTGCAGCTCTTAGTAGTGCGAGAACTAAGAAATGCTGATTAGCTAATTATGTGGCTGCACAAAGTGGATTCGTACCAATAACAGGGCCAGTGGATATACCCCCGATGTAGCGAGCTAATACGATGGTCGGAAGGGCAACAGAGCTAAAATGATCGGATCTCGTTTAGTATGATATATTGGCTGTATATAGACTTGAAAGCTTACGCTGGTACAGCAAACGGTCCCAATGTCGTTTGCGTTATCAGCCAGGTAATAGGGATGTCTGCAGCCTAACATAAAATTGGAGATGATTCAGCACTGTATCAGCTATAAGACAAGCAGTAATTACCGTAACCAGCGCGACAAGCCCATACGCGTTCGTTTTGCATATTATATATGTCTTCAAGAGAAGTTGGTGAATAATATGCAAAACTGAACAATTTGCTTACGATGTAGGCGTATAAAGAACCACACACGGTTCCTAGCTGGAGAAGATGTTGCATAAAGCGAGGGAGCCTAATAAAAACTGCGTGTGCTTACTATACGCAAATATCCAGTTCTCCAAGTTGCCCCAGTATTTGTCTCAAGCACCCAAAGATAGCTTTCGTGGAGGTAAAGTTAGCTGACGGCTGTAATGTCATGGTAAATGAACATACCTAATTGTCATCCATTGTCCGTGTACAGAGGTAAACCACTTGCTACCTAAGAACATGAATATTACTATGGACGTCAGGATAGGAAAACATGGACAAACCTGGGGATTCACGAGGCATGAAAGCCGGAAAATTCAACACAGCAACTCCAACTGCGGCCTTGACTGCATGCCGTAGGTGACTCGAATGCCTGACCCCTTGCAAGGCTCTCCATGCTTGAAGGCGCAGCTTAAAGGCCTTCCGATTAGTCCAAAATAATCCGCTCAGCTCTTGATACCAGGAACTCTTGTCCTCGCCCTCGCCATGATTAACACCTTTGGACATACGCATCATTGCAGCCTTAGCTGCAGTTTTACGAACGTCTGTACGGTAAACCTGCTCCTTAAAACCTTGTTTAAACTCTGCCTCCCCGTATTCTGTGTTCAGATCTGGTATGTCTTCCCTGCTCGCAGAGTTAAGTAACACGTTGGGATCGTCGGAAATGAAGGAGCCTGGGGGAACGCCCAGCCATGCAAGCGTGAGATGAGGAAACCATAAGCGAGAGCGTGAGGAGTCGTATTGATCTGCGAAGCGTTGAGCGATGTTCAAGGCGACGCGCATTTCGTACGCCATCTAATCAGAACGTTCACGGCTTGTTGATGCAGAATTTTGTGAAGAGAACGGACCTGGAGTAAAGCGATTACGGCAAGACTACAGTTGCGTGCGTCTTGAGGTAGTTTTGCTGAGCGATCTGAATGTCGTTGATCCGCGAGACTGTCCTCGAAGACCTCTCTGATAGCTTCTCTAGCGTTGTCTCGAGCTGCAACCAGCCTACTCTCCGCTTCGCGCAGAACTGTAAGTTGTGAGCTGGTCCAACATTGTGTATCTTTCTCTTTCTCGACAGGCGAGGTAAACGGTTGTGTAGTTTTTGTACGCCCTACCCAAGAAAAGAGCCGAGCAGGGGGGTCATTTTGGTGAAACGAGAGTAGGATGGTACGCTCCACACATTTTGTAGCGTTTAGTAGAGCTTCTCCTAAGACTCGTGCAGGAGTCTCAAGGATATCTGTGTACATATTTCTGGTAGGAAGGGGAGGAGAAGGGAGTGGAGATGTCACTGTTGAGTGCAAGAATCCAGGTGGACGGCGAATGTTCTCGTGAAAGTGTCCGTCCATGCGGGGAGTCCTGTGTAATGGCATTCCCCACGCCAGCTCACGACGAAGGTGCTCCACAGTGCTTACAAGAGGACGGATGGACCGTACTGCGAGAGTTAATAATAGATATGAGTTGTGAGGATGAATACCGTAGGAAACACTCACAGCTAAGACGGCCAACACGTAGCTCAAATGCTGCTTGAGAGTAGTTATCGTTCAGGCGAATAGAGCGCTGTAGAAGGTCTGTCCGAAGTTTGTCGTACTCGTGTTTGTCCATTGGCGGGTCAAACGGATGAGGGAAGTTCAACGTGAGGCCAAGCTCAAGAGATCGATATATGATTGTAAAGGCGGACGCCATTTCCTGCTCGAAGTTGGTGGATGACCAGTGGAGGAGAGACATTATAAACAAAAGAGAAACAATACATATCGTCGCAGCCGATAGTGTAACCCATAGAAAGTTGCCTGACTCAGTCAATACATGCTGCAAATAGCAATTAGGTGAGTATTTTAAATGCGGGGCGATGATCACTGACTGCAGGATCGCCTATGTCATTCGTCAAGATCCATATTGATACAAAACACGATATTCGAGTAGACAGTTGTAGACGTGGTAAACGACTCTTTATAAGCCCAGCTGTAACAACAGAGAACACAGTCAGTACAGTAACATGTCTTTCATGACATAAGAGAGCTAGTAAGTACACTTACCAAAGAAACTGATAATGACAAGGAACACAGCACATGTGCCACGCGACGTCGAAGAGTCTTCGGGGTACTTCGACGCAATGAACTTCGCGAGTGTGGAGATCGCGATACCCAGGAAAGCACCGAGTATATTGAGTATGGTAAGCTCGAGCTGCTGAGCAAGGCTGGCTTGAACAGAGAACACTAGTTCTTTGAGAGCAAGCACTAAGAATGCATATCTCCCTCCGAGTCTCGAGAACGGGCGTATAACAATGACTGTACAACAGAGAAACGTCGAGAGTAGTCTCGCAAGGGAGCGTTTGGAGGAGAAAACGGAAGCAGCGCGAGTGGCGGTTACGAACAACCTTTGCGGGATTGTTTCGGAGGTCTTCATCTGAGCCATTACGCTTCAGGAGGACTGCTAGATAGCAGGAGAGCGAGAGTAGAGACCAAGAGTCGTGGAGTGCATGACAGCCACTGGTGAGAACAAGGTCAAACTAAGCCATGATAGCATGTACGGTCACGGTACTTGCTCCGACAATCCGAACCCCCTCTCCTCCGAAAGAAATTAGCGCCACAGGCCTGAAGTACCCCTGACGTTTGATCCGTTCTATCCACAAATCCAACGTAAAATACATCATGCGAAGTAAACCAGGATACATCTCAGCTCCGTAATCATTCGCTCACTACACTTCCTCCTCCCACCGTAGCGTGCTAAACCACCCATGGTCAGTAAGTCCTTCGTCATGGTTGTTGAGTGTTGTTTTGGACCATATGGTATCATGAGTGAGCCACGCCGATGTACCGAACAGGCTCCCAGTGGATTCCAGCAGAGCTTCCAACGTATCAACGACGTTACGCATCACCTCTTGCTCCGCAAAGGCGTTCACCAGTGACAGGCGGAGAGCATGAATATCGTCCTTGTGAGCCGAGAGGATGCGTTCTTGCACCTGGCTATCCAATGCTTCAAGCGCGTGCCTCGCAGACGGAAGGAACTGGGGCAGTGGTTCATGTGCTTTGAACGCATGTTGACATGCAAAGAGGGCGAGGCAAACACAGGACATCTACGGAGATGGTTAAAGAGAAGGAAGACACCGTCGTGAATACGTACAAGTTCACGTCTCTCTTTTATCACGTCGGTGACCGTAAGTTTACGCGGAATATTCTCCCTGATCTTTCGGAGACCAGTGAGTAGATCCAACATATTTTGCAGAAGAGAGACCAGCCGTTTGTATCGTCGCAAGGGTTTCTGGTCACGTTTATTAGTAACAGTTCGCTTGGGAACGATTCAAATACTTACTGGCATTAGGCTGAACTCGCTTTGCATTGTAATGATGAGTGCGGATAGTCGATGCAAGGCGTTCCGCACTTCAAGCTCCAGTTTCAAGGCTTTTCGTCGACTCTCCCGACTGAGCGTCACTCGGTCATTGAACATCTCACTGCGAGTAATTGTTAATGATTTGTTGTGTGTAGAAGGGCGCAATGCACTCACTGGCTCAAAGACAAATAGAGATCTGTGAGCAGTCCAAGTGTTCGACTTGTATCAAAGAGGAAGTATACCTATGAGAGGAATTGGTGAGCTTGGTCCACCTCGACAGGTTATGTGAGTGAACTTACGCGGCTGTGGCGCGGAAACACAAGACTATTCATCAGAAGGGCTGTGATCATACCCAACGAAATCATTGCGGCTCGTAGCAATGACAAAACTGCAATTTTGGTCTCAGGATGAGGTTCTTGAAGATATTGCAGAAATTCTTACTGATAACAGGTCCGGCTTGTGGACCGACGATATATCTCGCGAGTAGAACAGGAGGGATAGCAATAGATCTAGTGGAATATAGAAATCAATATCAATATAATGACAATGATAGGTGGTTATAGAACATACGCAGGCACTGCGAGAGGCCCAAGATTCCTCTCGGTAATGAGCCAAGTTATTGGGATATCCGCCGCCTAACACAAAGGTGAGGAATGGATGATAATCTTAGTTTTCCAGAAATTTACTTACAGTGACCATGGTGACAAGACCGTACGCATTGGTGTTACATATGAGATACGCCTAGAGGATGTGTTTAGTTCCATACCGTTCTGCAATGTCAAGTCACTGACAATGTAAGCGTATAGCGAACCACAACATGTTCCAAGCTGATCATCGAATTGTCATCAGTCGGATTCAGTAACACCTACAATTAGCGACTCACAATACGCAGATAGCCCACTCGCCAGGTCGCGCCTGTGTTTGTTTCTAACACCCAAAGATAACTACAATGCATTAAAAGTCACGTTCTGTGAACTAAGATTGTTCCCATACCTGATGGTTGCCCATTGACCGTGCACAGAGGCAAACCATTTGCAAGCTAATCAGGATTATGAGCTCGCAGTCGAACCACCAGCACGTATTCCCGACGCACCTGCCGAATTGGCTGGCAGAAAAGCCGGAAAAGTCAAGATAGCGACGCCAACGGCAGCCTTGAGCGCATGTCGCAGATGACTCGAGTTCTTGGTCGCCTGCATAAACCTCCAAGCCCGAATGCGCAACTTGAGTGCCTTACGACTCGTCCAAAAGCTCTTACTGAAACCCCGCAGCCAGCTATGTTTCGTATCACCGTCTGGAGCATTAGACTTTGATTTCGAAAGGTTCAATATAGCGTTCTTGGCTGCGGACTTCCTAACGTCGACGCGGTAGACTTGCTCTTGAAGACCTTGCTTGAACTCACCTTCACCGAAATCGGTGTTCATGTCGGGAATATTTTCTTGGCTGGCAGAGCTCAGTAGAGCGTTGGGGTCGTCGGAGATAAAGGAACCTGGAGGTACACCCAGCCATGCGAGAGAAACGCGAGGGAACCATAGTCGAGGACTGGAGGAGTCGTATTTATGGGCGAACCGTTGGGCGATCTGTAGCGCTAACCGGATCTCGTGCGCCATCTGTAAGAAGTTTGGGATAAGTTCACGCCGATGCATAAGCAACAAACGCACCTGGAGAAGCGCAATCATCGCCAGACTACAATTTCTTGCCTCTTGAGGAAGCCTTGTCGTAATATCATAATTTCGTTCTGCCATGGTGTCATTGAACACTTCTTGGATCGCTTCTTGCGCACTATCTCTTGCAGCTACCAACCTGCTCTCCGCCTCATGCAGAGCAGCAAGCTGCGAGGTGGTCCAACCCTTCACCGGTTTGACATCATCAGACGTCGTTGAACCGACATCGGTCCTAGATGAACGATGTGACCATGAAAGGAGTCGGGGAGGAGGGTCGTTCTGGTGGAAAGCGAGGATGATGGTACGCTCTACGCATTTCGTAGCGTGAAGAAGAGCATCTCCAAGGACACGCGCTGGCGTTTCTAAAGCTTCGGTGTACAGATTTCTCGTCCGCAACGGGGGAGAGGGTATCGGAGAATTTATGGTAGATGGTAGAGGGGTATTAATGGCAGACGGTATGGGGGAAGTCACTGCAGAAGGTACGGGGGAGGTCACTGCAGAGGGCGGGAGTCCTGGGGGGCGTCTGACGTTCTCGTGGACGTGTCCGCGGGAGCGAGAGCTCCTGTAGAGAGGCATTCCCCACGCCAATTCGCGGCGAAGATGTTCCACAGTACCAACAAAAGGGCGAATACACCGTACTACGAAAATAAATCATTGGCTTGATCAAAGGAGTTTGCAAGGCTTGGAAAAACTCACGGCTCAGTCGACCGATACGTAGCTCGAACGCTGCCTGAGAGTAGCTGTCATTCAACTTCACCGAGCGTTGCAATAACTCTGTTCTAAGGGTATCATACTCCTGTCTGTCGACCGAAGGATCATATGGGTGAGGGAAAGTCAAGGATAAGCCAAGCTCGAGAGACCGATGAATAGTGGAGAATGCCGACGCCATCTCGCGTTCAAAATTTGTTGAGGTCCAATGAAGAAGAGACATAACGAATAGCAGCGAAAATATGCATATTACGGCCGCTGAAAGGGTAATCCATAGGAAATTAGCAGAGGCGTCCAATACACGCTATGAGAATGTCCGTTAGCATGATACAGCAAAAACGTCGAGCAAGCGCGCACTGTACGATCCCCGATATTATTGGTCAAAATCCAGACAGACACAAAACAGGATATCCGGGTAGACAGTTGTAGGCGTGGTAGTCGACTTTTGAGTAGCCCAGCTGGAGGGGTACAAGACCTTCAAGTCAGCGCCTTGTGCAAATTACCATCAATCTTTAGACCTAATTGACTGACCAAAGAAACTGATGATGACCAGGAACACGGCGCATGTCGCTCTTGCGGTGGCAGTGTCGCCAGGATACATCGCCGCTATAAATTTTGCAAGAGTCGATATGGCGATACCAAGAAAAGCACCGAGGATGTTGAGTACGGTGAGCTCGAGCTGCTGGGCCAAACTGGCTTGTACTGAAAACACGAGTTCTTTGAGGACGAGTACGAGAAATGCATATTTTCCACCTAGACGAGAGAACGGCCGTACGACGACGACGATGCAACACAGAGCAGTCGAAAGATATCTTGCAAGGGTGCGTTTGGAGGTGAAAGCGGAGGCATTTTTGGCTAGTGTGGACAGGAGACTTTGCGTCGCCGCTCTGGAGCGCATTGTCAGCGACATTCCGCTAGGGCACTGCTATGGCTTGGCAGGGTCGTAGAGCAGATAGAGGTCGGTTTGTAGAGGCCTCGGGAGCACCAGCAGCATGACAGAGATGGGCGTAGTGGTCAAGAGGCAAGCCACTCCTGACAAACTTTGACAAGACGCGAGTGTAAACCATACTCCTGTCTCCAACATGTCCCGTTAGGCGCCGTCCATCTTGCCTGCGGATAAATGGCATACCACCGCCTCGATCTTGCATGATGCTCCGGGAAGGAGTCGAGACTCTGCGCGATGAATCAGCCCAGTGTACATCGTGCTTCTCATTGGTCTTTACATGTCTAGTTGATAATCGTACAACAAAACTCTATCATTAAAGCCATGCAAGCTTGCCGTCTTGGTCTATGCATCATCACGATCCATGTAATGCGTGGTGGGGAGCCCCCGGAGGCGGACAGCTGCTTGCTCAGCAGTCAGATCTCGTTGGGGTTCTGCCATTAACTCGAAGCTGCGTATTTGTCAGGCACGGCGTGCTGTGTGAGTATGGGGTCATGCTCACCCTACAAGGAACTTGCGGATACTGGCACTTCGCAGCAACGGTGGAGCAAAATGCAGGTGGAGATGAGCAATGTCGCCTTCTTCTGCGAGCTCGGGGTCGATAGAAGGAAGGGGTCGTTGATGTATTCCCATCGAATACGCAAAGGAGCACGAGAACAAGTTGTCATACCGTTTTGTGACGACCGACAGTGCATCTGCAAAAGATGCTTTCTCTTCGGGAGTTAAATGCAAGATGGAAGGTATGTGCCGCTTATACGGGAGAACTAACATTGCAGTGGTATGAGTAACGATAGGGTGCATCCCGGGTAGAGCTACGTACGCAGTATCTCGAATGGCCAGATAGCCCACCAAGGAACCAGAGCCACCCAGTGTTCGTTCTTGTGGACTACTCGTCCTTCCTCAAGAGGTACTCCGACTTCGAAATGTGCGTATTCGCACAGAAGACATGGGCGACCTTCGTAACCTCTGGGTGCATCGGAGGGGGCGTTATCTTCGAGTGAGTACTTTGCCAGATTTGCGAGCTCGGTGGCAGGCAGAGTAGGGATGGTAGAAAGCGACCAGACTTGCCCGTGGGGATGAGGATTGGAACAGCCCATCATAGCACCCTTGTTCTATCGGCCGAGATTACTATCGTGTCGAAGTGAAATAAAGCAAGGACGTACCTCAAAAATTTGAACATAGCCGATCCCCTCCTGTGTCCCTCGCTTCTTATATACCTTGCACCATTCTTCAATCACCTTTTCAATATCGGACAGCGGGAGCCTGGCCAGTGTAAGGTCGTGTCTCCGATGAAAAGTGAGCACATCGCAGCCGCCTTGCACAGGCTCGGTCTTGAGCAGTGGATGGGGAGCCGGAGGAGCTTGGGGACCTGGAGGTGGTAGTACTGCAGCATAATCGTTCTCAAAGACAAAGATCTGCTCGTAGTCTGGGTTTTGTGCACCGCCGGCACGCTGGTTCCCCGGACACAAGTAGCACTTGGGATCGTACTGGGGTAAGTTGGACGGTTGGGGTGGCTCGGTTTGGCCTTGCCAAGGTCGCTTCATGCGATGGGGTGATACGAGAGTGTACTCATTTGTGAGAGGGTTTACTGCGGGATCGATATGAGTGTGAAGCTTTAGCAGTGGAAAATAGTGCTTGACTGACGTCTGCGATGAGGATGCGAGGTTGGATCAAAGGTGATCTCAGCCATCTCTTCGCTGTGAAGGCCTTGGTCGTCGTGGTACGAGAGAAAATTTGGTTCGGGGAGAGGCCATGGTGGTCGTCTGGGTAGAAAAGTTGAAGCTCGCTGCGGACCGCCGGTACGAGCCTGGACACTGCTTACCACCTGACCACCACCATCTCGACGTTCTCAACATCCGCTATGGCCGAACTTGCGACAAAACGAAGGCGTGTGCAACGTTCACCGACTCCAGAGTACAAGCTCGACGACGACGATGACTCGTATGTTCCCTACGTCCCGGTGGCGCAAAGGCGGCAGGCGAAGTTAGCAAAGCTGACTTCCTGGGGTGCAAACGCAGACAAGGACAAAGCGAAGCAACAGCAGCAGGAGCAGGACGAAAAGGAGGATGAGGAGCGAGAGGAGGAGTTGCGGAGGGAGAAGGCGAGAAAGGAGAGGACACTGCTCATGGAGGCGCAAGAGGTTCACAGCAGAAAGGCAGTAGAAGGTGGGTGCATCCAGTCTAGTTATTCCAAGGGCATCGCCGAGCTGGAGTACCTTAGATTCGAAGAAGACAGCAGAAGAAAAGGCCGAAGAGCAAGATGCAGAGATTCTTGCTGCCATTGCTAGCAGACGAAAGCTGGCCTCAGATCTCGAGTTGGCTAAAGGCGTGCAATACACCGAACCCATGAAGACATCGTACGCAAACCGTGTTTGTAGTTTGGTGTTGTTGCTCACCTCTTTGACAGCTGGAGGCCTCCACGCTTTATTCGTGAACGCAGTGAAGAGGAGCATCGGCGACTACGCGAGAAGTATCACATCCTCGTCGAGGGTGCTGACATTCCCCCTCCAATTGAGAACTTTACTGTGCGTGTTGCTAATATTCCCTTACATCACATTACTTACCTTCCATAGGATATGAAAGTACCCGAGCCGCTTGTAAAGTTCCTCAAGTCAAAACGTATAACGACCCCTACGCCCATTCAGCTACAAGGTATCCCTACAGCGTATGTATCCGTGCCTGAATGCAGGTAATGCTTACGCTAACAGATTCGCTATAGATTTGCTGGTCGCGACATGATAGGGATTGCATTTACAGGTTCTGGAAAGACCCTTGCCTTCTGTTTACCTATAATCATGTTCGCATTGGAAGAAGAGGCAAAACTCCCATTCACCAGAGGAGAGGGGCCTGTAGGAGTCATTCTCTGTCCCTCACGAGAGTTGGCATCTCAAACGTACGAGAACGTACTCACCTGGACGGGTGCTTTGGCAGCAGAGGGTCGCTATCCTCAATTGAACACGCTGCTTTGCATTGGTGGTATATCCATGGGAGAGCAAAGCCATGTCCTCAATAAGGGGTTGCACATTGTTGTCGCTACTCCGGGTCGGTTAATTGACATGTTAGAGAAGAAGCGGTTCACATTTGATAACTGCAAGTATCTCTGCATGGACGAGGCCGATCGAATGATTGATCTTGGCTTCGAGGAGGATGTGCGGAATATCATGAGCTTCTTCAAGGTGGGTCGCTATGTTCTGCTCGTTGAAACGCCGGATTAACGTTTCCTATGCAGCATCAACGTCAAACGCTGCTCTTCTCAGCTACTATGCCTCGAAAGATCCAGGATTTCGCTCAGCAGTCGCTCGTGAAACCGGTGTTGGTCAACGTCGGTCGTGCTGGTGCTGCAAACTTGGATGTGCTGCAAGTGGTGGAGTACGTCAAGCAAGAGGCGAAGATGGTGTATTTGCTTGAGTGCCTTCAGAAGACCCCGCCTCCGGTCATCATCTTCAGCGAGAACAAGAATGAGGTCGATGGTACGTGAACTTTCGTCCTCTGGTCTACTGTTGCCGCTAATGTTCTTTTCAGATATCCAGGAATACCTGCTTCTCAAAGGCGTAGAAGCAGTTGCTATCCACGGCTCAAAGAGTAAGATCGCTCATGCCTGTAATGGAGCATCAGTATCTGACCAGTACGAATAGCCCAGGAAGAACGGCAGTACGCCATCAAATCCTTCAAGTCCGGCGCAAAGGACGTCATGGTAGCGTCCGGCGTCGCCTCCAAGGGTCTTGACTTCAACGACATCCAGCACGTCATCATCTTCTCCATGCCAAAGGAAATTGAAGACTATGTCCATCAAATCGGTCGTACGGGACGTAGCGGCAAAACAGGTATCGCGACGACATTTGTGAACATGAATACGCCAGAGCAGACGTTGCTCGATCTCAAGTATCTATTGATGGAGGCTGGTCAAAAGTGAGTTCATGCATTGTTATGAAGTGAAATGCATCGGTGCTGATGTTTCTCAATCAGGGTACCGCCGTTCTTGCTGAGCATTGATGATCCTCGCGCGGCGCAGGGCGCGTCGCTCAAGGGATGTCCAGTCTGTGGAGGTATGTTTCAACCATTTATCCCGTATGTGAACATGCTGACGCGTGAATGCAAGGTTTGGGCCACGGTATATCGAACTGTCCAAAGCTGGAGGATACCCAGCGGAGACAGATGGCGTCCCACAGAGGGGCAGACGACCGGGGTGGTTACTGATTCGGATCGTGTATTATCGTGCTATGTACTATATCATGTTGCATTCCAAGGCGAGAGTTGGTTAATTGGCACCTGGTCTATTATGCCAAGGGCGTGCCATTGCATTGTGTTATTTATCTCCAGGGCAGCATACAGGACGCAGTAAACATTCGTACCTCGTCTCTGCTGCCGTAACCGACTAGCGGAGTTAAGGCTGCTTGAAGACATCAAAGACTGGTACGCTGTGCTGTGCTTCGGTATTTCACGGTTAGGTATCTGAAGTCATGGCCATGGCATCCGTTTCGGGAAGAGTGGGTTTCGTGGCGCTGCTGGTGCTGCTCTCCGCATTCATGCTCGCCACCCTCACACAGACAGGACGTACTACTCTCAAACTCACCCAGCGTCCTGTCCAACGTCTAGCTCAACGACACTCGCACTTTCACAAAATCATATCCAGCCCTCATATGTCTCAACAACCCAAGGTCCTGTCGAAGGAGGATCTGTCACCTGCAGATGCGAAGTAGGTTCTCTATACCTGACTGGACGGCGTTCGTTAGATACTATGGAATTCCATTGTAGATGGGTCACGTTGAAGAAGATACATTGGAGCGATCCCGATGGTAAAGAGAGAGTATGGGAGTCTGCTGAGCGTACGACGAGAGGCTCTTCTGGGATTGATGGTACGTCGCCATCTGCCATCCTGACTCTTCGTTAACCCTCTGGCAAACTAGCTGTTGCTGTACTTGCCATTTTGCGTTCGGAGACCAACGCATTCCCCACTTCGACGGTAATAATCGAACAGTATCGTCCACCAGTGAACGCGTTTGTAGTTGGTACGTCATTCTCTTGAGTGGGGACATTGCCGTTATTCTCACCGACTTGCACGCAACAGAGCTTCCCGCAGGTACGCGAACTGAGATAGGTTACAAATACCAGGGTAATAACCGATGCCACAGGTTTAATAGATAATGGCGAGACCGCCGAACAAGCAGCAATTCGAGAATTAGAAGAGGAAACAGGATACAAGGCGCAGAAGGTCATTGAAAGTTCTCCGATGATTGTAGCTGACCCTGGTACGTGGACACCCTCGTTGTGAGAATATACCGCTGCTAAACGTAGGAGTATAGGCATGACCAACGCCAACATGAAGTTGGTCGTCGTTGACGTCCCGTTTCCGGACAAGCTGGAAGTATACGATCAGAAGCTGGATGCGGGCGAGTTCATTACTAGGAGGGTAGTGGAACTTAGTAAACTCTCAGAGGAGTTCAAAGGTGAGTGGAGTTTCGTTCGTTCGATATCATGGCCTGAACGAGTTCCGGGAAATTACAGAGTACGAACGCAAGGTGAGCCTGTTCGATACGAAGCGTTACACCTGAGCTAATCTCGTCTATTCAGGGTTTCACGATCGACGCGAAGCTCGCTCACTTCGCTCACGGGTATGATACTGCAAGAAAGTTAAGCACTGGGAACTTGTAAAGGTAATAAACAATACGATATGAACATGTACTATACGCCACGTAGACGGAAAATCAACCCTAATGGCCACCTTTCTTGGCCCGGTCGATATGCGCCCGAAGCTTTCGCTGCTTCTCCCTCAAAGAAGCCTTCTTCTTCCCTCTCACAGCGTTACTGGCGAGTATCATCATAATCGGCTTGTTCCTCGCTTTCTCGCGGTTCGTCGAGCTGCTCGGAGCCTCCTTGTTCTTTTTGCCCTTCAACGACCCAAATTTCTCCCGTCCCTCCCGACCCTTCTCAATCGAAGCCATACGTTCCGCATAGTCGGCCTTGGCCTTCTTGCGAGGGCCGAGAATGTCGTTCTCGGAGACAAACACGTCTTCTGAGTTTGCCTGAGCGTTTGCCTTGCGAGTCGCTTCCAAAGCCGCAAGTTTTCGCTTTGCAGCGGATCCGCCCCCTCTTTCGATCGACTCCGTAGCTGCTTGAATTTTAAGATCGTTGAGGAGTGCAAAGTCGGCGGGGGTCAATATCTTGAAAGACTCTCATTTAGTCGAATTGACTAGTAGGAGCAAACTGCGAACGTACCTTGGTAGTGGCCAACGAGGATATACGCGAAGGCCCATCGCCGTTGACATTGTCATCGGCCAAGGCTGCGTCTGCCTTGTCTGCCGTGGGCTTCTCACGTTCGTCCTCACTGTCGCTTACTTCCAAGTCATCGTCTCCTTCGGATTGCACGTCTATCCAACCATCCGAAGACTCAGAAGACGAGTCCGACTCGACATCCCATCCGTTCCACGCTGACTCATCGTCATCGTCGTCGTCTTCACCTGAGCCAACACCGTCTTCCTCCCTCAGTTGCTTCAGATGGTCTTCAAGAAGCTGTAAAAGAGTCAGAGATGACCAGCAACGTTCACCGTGGGATACGTACCACAAGGCCTTCGATATCCACAGCCGCTTCGCTGCTATGTCCAAAGGGAAGGGGCTGTTTGCCGGTGCTGATGCCGATGCTGGCATCCTTTCCCTATAATCGAGAGTCAAAGAGAGATAATACGATGCAGCTGCTATAACTAACCCTTTCGCGACGCTTCAGCAGACCAGGGTTTACGTCCCGGAACAATTGGAGTAGACCACGGGCGGCAGCTATAACTGCCTTGTCTTTACTCTTGCGGTACTCCACGAGATCGCTGAGTAGATCTTCTTCCATAGCCCAAGGCTGCCTCCTACTGATCTCGCGTATAGAGTTCAGACCGGCCGCGATAACCTCAGCTCCAACACCAGGGTGTACGAATTCTTGTGCGAGTTTAGTGATGACAGGCGCCAGCACGTCTGGAGGCGTGTATTCGTGCACAGACTGTGCGAGAGAGACAAGTATCGCAGGAATTCGGAGCTGGTGATATGTGAGATACTTCATGATGTAGGTGTAGAACCCGAGGACGCAGAGCTTGTGACATCCCATGACGCGGGCAAGAAGCTGCATTATGAGAATCTTGTGGTCGAGGGAAAATCGCTTATCGTATCGATTGAGAATGTCATAGAGTTTCTCTGCGAAAGTTTGAGGATCGTTGAGGAGCTGTATGGCAGGAAAATTCGCGGGCGTTGTCGCCGACTTCTGCTTCCGCTTCTGTAGAGACAAGTCAGCCATGGCGCGTGACATCTGAAGAGCCAAAGAGGTGAAACGCACTGTTTTGATCATCTTGAGAGTCTTCCGTGCCTTCTTCTCCCCGCTACGGGTTTTCTTGTTGATTTCGCGTCGATGCAAAACCGCTTTCGCATCTGGAAGCTGAGGGTATGATGAACGACACAAACAGCAGGCTTAGTTATGCCACATACGTCTTCTTCATCGTCGCTGGATTCTTCTTCCTCATCGCTACCGAGGAAAAAGTGAAGAGAGGCGCTTTGCACTTTGAGGACAGGGTGGAAACACCCTAGAGCAACGATCGACACTGTTTTGGCGTCATTCCTGGTAATAATCAGGTCTGGTAGGTACGCGAATGGATCGATTACGTACCATATGCCCTTCTTCCATAACTCCTTGGATAAAACGACAGCCCACATGGCCTCCTCTCCTTGAGAGGCAGGCCCCTGTGATGCGCGAGCCTTTCCCTTGTCACCTACAACCTCTGCGTCCATGCCTCGTTCTACCATGCCGAACAACATTGCTTGGACTGAGCGATTAAGCTTATGGTTTTGACCTTTGAGGTTTGCCGTGCGGATATCAGAAAGGATAGTTTTACGGATACTTGCGCGAAGAGGAGAGGAGCTGGTTTTCGGCAGCAGAGGAAAGAGGGTCTTAAGCAGGCTTTGGACGCATGAGTGGTGATGATTACGAGACATTAACAAAGGTGAAGGCTCACTCGATGGAAGAGATGACATTCTTATTCCTCAGCATCACTAAATTTTGAACCAAAGTCTTCCTGGTATCAGGAGCAAGCGAGCCATACGACTCGAGCAACATTGTAGCAAGATGAGCCGGGAATTCTTTGGTCTCCTTTGGATAGCATTGTGCAACCTACGTAGGCATTGCGTAAGTTACTGTGTTAGGTAGCCAAGAGAGGGCCAGACGCACCTGAGCAATGAAAGTGACAAGTTCCCTGAAATGTTGGGCGTGTTCATCTGGATTGATTAGAAAAATTTGCCGGACGCTGTTGTAATGATTCCATTGCTGAAGAAACTCTTCTTTGTAAGCCGCCGGGTCCCGCTTGACGAGGTTTTGGAGCTGAGGGAGGTTTGAGGTGAGCAGAATTCCCCGCGCCATCGTCGAAGGAGAGCAGTGAAATCAGCTATATGTTTAAACTTTAAAACGATGGCGGATGCTGAGCCTGTACACGGTATAGCCTTATTGGGACGTCACGTGTGCCACGTGCATCAGCTCGGCATCACGGCTG